>JAFBJT010053057.1:27110-42219 GCA_016785325.1 Chascanopsetta lugubris | reverse complement strand
CCCAAACGCTCCAATCAGTGTGTTCAGATGTGTCTCAGTACACTTACTTGTGGTGGAGACCCCATGCCATGGTCAAATACGTGCAAATGGCACAAAACACACACACACACACACACACACACACACACACACATACACACACATTTTATGGCAGTGAGAAGAAAGAGCATAGTGTTGGAACACTGCTCCTCAAGGCAACACACACACACACACACACACACACACACACGTGTACATGATTACGCTCTGGAGTCAATGTGCTTATTGTGGCTCCGCCAGTCAGGACACACACCGACACGGTGGCGTTTCACAGGAGAAGCTAGCGTCAGAAATGTACACACACACACACACACACACACACACACACACACACACGGTGGCACAGTCAGTCCATGCATTGCGAGGCTGCGGTGGGTGGTGTTTTCATGCAGCAGGAGTAAACAGACGCTGTTGTGTGGTGTCAGGACCCCGAGTGAATGTTCTGCCCCCCGGAGGCAGGACCACGCTGTTTTGTTCGCTGACCCCCGACGTGAGGCCGAGCTCAGAGGAAGCGCTGGAGGAACTTATTGCGGAGTTGAAGACACGCAAACACGAAAACCCTCAAACTGTGATGAAGTGTGTCGCTCCAACTGTGGAGTTCTACACTGTAACACTGAGGTGGAACTGTTTTTATTAGAAAGTGTAAAACATGTATCAACTTTATCTTTATAGTCACTGCTCAGTCATATATACACATATGTGTGTGTAGATACATGCACACATATGTGTGTGTAGATGCATGTATACATATGTGTGTGTAGATACATGTATACATATGTGTGTATATTTCTGTGTGTGTGTGTGTATGTGTGTATATACATACATATATGTGTTTATTCTGTACATACATATGTGTGTGTGTATATATGCATATATATGTGTATACATATCCGTGTGTATGAATATACATATATACAGTGTATGTATGTACAGTGTGAATGAGTGAATGAATGTCTCATTGATAAGTATAATATAATACACTGTATATACATATACACAATAGCTCTGTAATAAAACTATGTAAATGTGTGTAGTTAAAAAAAAGTAGTAAAAGAGTAACTTCAAACTTAAAAAAAAACCCAACACACAACATAAAACTTTAGAAATCCAATTCCGTGTAACCACGCCCCTTTAACGACGGTGGAGTGTGTCAATGATAACGAAGCGTAAAGTCTCTGTCCGTCTCCTGATGAATCACAGTCTAAAGGAGGAAACGCTGCCTCCATGATAATCTGTGGCCACAGTGGGATTACACTGCTGTTTGAAGCTGCTCACAGCAACACACACTCATTCCTCTGTTTAGGTCTTTGTTTTTTCTCTAACCTGACAGTGACACACACACACACACACACACACACACACACACACACACACACACAGACAGACTTCCACTACAGATGTGACCCGCCGTATGTTTTTCATTTCCTCAGCATTTCCTCGACATCACGGTGAGGCGCTTCCACAGTTCAGTCGTGTACATCCAGTCATTACTGCAGTATGTCAGCAGTGCCTCCCAGATCGGGATCAGGCAAATTCCTGGAGGAGGGGGTTGGGGAGTGGGGGGGGGGGGGGGGGGGGGGGGGGGGGGGGGGGGGGGGGGGTGAGGGGGAGTAAAAAAAAAAAAAAACAATCCTTGAATAAGAGGCTTTTTTTTTCTTGTGCGACTTTTCTTCCCGTTGGGTTACTTGGTGCTGACACAGCAGGTTCACTCCTCCGTCGAAGCCCGGGCGGAGCCTTGTGAGCCGCCGCTCGCTGCGCTCGCCGCCTGCTCCGTCACTCTGAGGATTAAATCAGATCCAGAGATATTAAATGATCACGGAAGCAAGTTGGATTAGTTTTAATCGTCTCCAGGGGAGTTTCCTCCTCCCGTTTCCCAAATGCCCAGACGGCAGATATCGGAACTGCTCGGAATAATGAACAATGCGCCGTTGTGCTTTTTGAGCGTTTGACGTGTTAATTGCAATAACACATTTTATGCCAGTCCTCTATGAGCGGTGATGCTGTTTCTTATTGGTTGTTTGGGATTTAAATTCGACCAAAGTACAACTTCTGATATGGTCAATGAGATGGGAGTTTTTTTAGCCGCTCTTACTTTGAAATGGACAAAAAAAGCTGTTAACATGTGTGAAGATATTTAGGTTTTTCAATGCATTATTGATGGTACATTTCAAATCATTCAAATGAAACTATTATAAAAAATATAGATATAGAGATTATTTGTGTGAAACGTATCTGACCAGTGAGTTTAATGAGATCATCAAATATTGTTAAATATCCATCCAGGTTGAGCCATCGTTTCCATCTCTTGTATTTCTACTGTTTTCACCTTTATTGCTCTAAGAACACATTTCTAAGACCCTCATACTGTCAAACTGTAATAATCCGCTGTCATCCCAAAGAGAGCTGAACTCGTCCGTCCACAATCCCAGTTCATCAAACGGTGTGAAGGAGGGGACGACCTCCTCCCTCCACCATCGACCCCCTCTGTCCCCATTCTGTCTCAGTCCGTCCCCACAACCACCGTCCGTCTCTCCGTCCCATCTCCACAGCGCCAGAGTGTGTTGCCTGTGATGTGTGACATGGGATTAGTGTGTGTGTGTGTGTGTGTGTGTTTGCGTGTGAGCAACAAGGTCAGACGCGTTGTCTTGGATGGAAGCCGACAGGCACAGCGGACCACCCCCCACACTTAAAGGCCACTGAGGGGGGGCGGTCAGTCACTGTCTGAGCTTCCTCACGAACTGTGATCAAACATCCCATAGTTGTTATGTTATTTACTTCATTTACTTACAGTGGTCTACATCCCCATTAGGTTCTCGTGCTCCAGTGCCTGTGTTTTGCAAATATAAAAAAAAAAAAAGATAATCACATGACCGTTCATCCATGTGTCAACCTCTCTCTCTCTCTCTCTCTCTCTCTCTCTCTCTCTCCCACCCCCCCCCCCCCCCGTCTCTAGTACATCAATGGTGGAAACGTGGAGCAGCTCCTCGAAAGCAACACACACCTGAGCTGGCCCACCCGGGTGAAACTGGCCTGTGACATCGCCAGTGGTCTGGACTACCTGCACTGTAAAGGCATATTCCACCGGGACCTCACCTCCAAGGTACGAAGCGCTGGAGCTGTAAAACCGCTCAGTAAGAGGAGGAAGGCAAAAGTAAAACCAGACGATTGGTCGTATTTGCTTCTCAAATGTGTTTATTACCGTGCACGTCCAATGATATAACAAAACAATCACTATTTTTGTTGATGTATTTATATTTTTGTATTTGTAGAGTAGACAATAGCAGTTCAGACTGTTTTCCCCCAAGAGTTGTATTTAATTTAATTTAATTATTTAATTTGAGATTATTTAATTTTAATTTATTTTAATTGTAATTTATTTATTCATTTATATTTTAAACATAATTTTAATCTTAGTTTTGATTCTAATCTAGTTTCAGTTCGTGTAGTTTAGTTTTATTTTCTATACATTTATTTCTATGAATACGCTCATATAAACATATAAACATATAAACAGGAACAATCATGAGCAAAATAAGCGAAACTTCTGTTGACCAGACTTCAGTTCCACAGACGTTCAGTGTCTTGACGCGTTGTCGTGCCCTTTGAGCGCTCGACCTCCTGACCTCCCTGTAAAGAACACAGTGTCGCTGTCAGATGTCTTCATCTCCATCAGGCAGCTTCTCGTTTTTCCAGCTTGACCTGGAGCCATTTTGGCTCAGATGTGACGGGGAGCAGTGACAGACAGTATCCGCTCTGCCACAGTCCAAACCCCCCGTCTGAGATAACAGATGACTGAATAATGAAGTGCAATTCGAGTCAAAACTTCCACTGGAAAAACAACAGTTGACCCAGAAAGTCACAGTTCCTGAAATGAACAACGCGATTGATTATGCATTGATTCTGACTGGAACACACGTCATGATGTCAGTCAATAGAACTTATTCTTGATTTGCCATTACCCGTTTCCTAACACTCCCCAGTCTTCTGCAGCTTCATTTTTAATTAGATTTAAATTATTGTGATTCAATTTAATACATTATATTGTATTTTTGCACATTTTAAAATGAAGTGACACGTACAGTCGTGCAGTGGCCAACTGAGGCGGTCTAACATATCAGGTGAAGAGCAACAATTCATTTCAAGAACAGTTATATTGATGGTCTTGCGTGGTAGTTTCTGATGTCATCAGGCGGCCATGTTGCGCCGCCATGTTTTTACAGTGGCCCACTTTGGACAAACTCGGTACCATGGTAAATAAAGGTGGTGCTGAGGGTCATCCCTCACTAGATGTCACCAAACTCTACACACAGCGCCTTTGATCACCTTCCACAGCGTGATTGTCACATGTTTGCGCAACGGTGCGCGAATCAAATCAGCGCTTTCACGTACGCGCACGTCTTGTTCAGTAGCGCTTCAGCTTTGCGTGCGTAACTTCATAAGCTCCGGAACAAATGGAAGAAGTATAGGAACACGCGGTTCCTTTAAAAAGGAAAGAGGAAGAGATGCTCGGCGTTCTGTTTGTTGATCTGAGGGGAACAAACAATCTTCTGTCAACTAATATGGACTGGAGTTCAGTGAGGAAGTGGATGTTATGACTGATATGGTTCACCCCCCCTCCCCACACACACACACACACACACACACACACACTGTGGCAGCTTCCTCAGCAACACATGTTGATAATGTTGTTGTATGCATGTCCACAGAACTGCCTGATCAAATGCGATGACAACAGCTACACGGCCGTGGTGGGAGACTTCGGCCTGGCAGAGAAGATCCCCACTACGCTGTGAGGAGTCGCCCACCAATCACTGCTCTTTGCATACACACAGGGCCGGATCCATGCTGAGATGGAAGGAGTCATATCACTCTAGTTTTTACTTGTCACTCTTTTGTATGAACATACTCTGTTGTAGCTGCACTCTCCAGCCCGTTTTGGTCCTCTCCGAAAAACGCTCTGTGTTGTAATAAGGAAGTCAGACATGGCGGTTATTATACATTCGTAAAAAGTGATGATATCATTGTTTTGTAGTTCGATTACAGTCGACTGAAGTGGCAAAACAATGACAGAGATCTTACACACTGCACCTTTAAGTGCACGCAACATGGACTTGGTTGAAGGAAAGGTCTCGGATGTTCCTCATCCAGTCCACTGCTCCAAGTCCTGTTTTCACTCTCTGGCAGAAACGCTCTGCAGAGCCCCGGCCCCTCCCTCACTGAACAGCCCGGACTGCTCTGATTGGTCGATCGGGACGTATAATGAAAACTGAAGACGTGGTTTTTCAGCAGACTACCAGGACCACGAAGTCCTGACCTTCGTAAGCTGACGCATGTTCTGTGTTGTGTGTTTTTGTTGTCAGCGCTGAGAGAGAGAAGCTGTCTGTGGTCGGCTCTCCTTTCTGGATGGCTCCTGAGGTGCTGAGGAATGAAACCTACAACGAGAAGGTAGGGTGACTCCGGGTGACCTCTGACCTTAAAGGTGCAGTGTGTAAGATGTGGCGACCTCCAGAGGTGAAGTCGCATGTTGTATCCATCACCTCACCCTCACTCTTATGAACATGCAGGAGAACCTGACTCCAGTTGTCATTAGAATTCAAAAGATGTTTAATATGTTCACTCTGGGCTCCTGTAAAAACATGGCCGCCCCCGTAGAGAGGAGCTGCTTCGCATGTAAATATACATGAATGGGCTCATTTGAAGGGAAATGTAAAAAGAATGACATTTACAAGACAATAAATTCAGGAAAATGTCAGTATGTAATTGTTTTAGAATATTTTCAGAAGTGACAAAAATGACCCAAATCTTACACACTGCACCTTTAAGATAAGTCCTGTTTGCATAAATGTGTTTTTGCTAAGTTTTCTGTCTGTCCCCATTTCCAGGCCGATGTTTTCTCCTATGGAATACTCCTGTGTGAGATCATTGCGAGGGTCCAGGCCGACCCGGACTTCCTGCCCCGCACCGAGGTGGTGACCCCATTTGACCCCATTTGTCCCCATTTGTCCCCATTGACACCCCCCCCCCTCCACCGCCCTTTGTGTCCTTATCATAACCGCCCTCTAATACATGCCCTGCCTGTTTGCTGTGTACACATGTCGATCCTGTCTCTCCATCTCATCGCTCTCGCCCTGTTTGCTCTGCGGAAACATTCACGTGACTCGGGCCGAGACGAGGAGCGGCGTCGGAATGTTTGCGCCGCGTGTTCACGCAAAATACAAACATGAAATTTAAACTTTTACAATCGGCTCATTGAATGCAACTCAATCGTATGCGCATCTCGGTGTGACCCAGATATTTTTCCTTTTTGTATGTGAATGCCTCATCATTTATTATTAATTTGATATTATTATATCTAACATAAGATATGTGTATTATTATCAGTATTGTTATTGTTATTATTATATTTAATACGTAAAACCTTTTTGGTATGTAAGGGAATACCTCATTATTTATTATGAATCATATTAATTATTATTATATCTAATATAAGATATGTGAACAATGATACTATTAGTAGTAATAACAATAATAATAATAATTATTTTATTTAATATAGGATATATTATTTTTTATAATTGTTATAATCATTTTATATAATTCATAAAGAATTAAACATCAACATTTGAAACATGCTTACACCCGCTGCTGCGAACAAATGTAACAAATGTGTCCTGGTCTGAGTTTCCTCCTGATGAACTCACACACAGACATTCCTCGAAATAACAACGGAGCCTCATTTCAGATCCTGCAGAACTCGGTGTGAATTTTAAAACAGCACGATAACGGTTAAATAGGATCATCCCCTGCGTCGCCGTGCGGATTGTGCCGTCAACCGGGGGCTTATGTGCGAGTCCCGGCCCCCGAAATGCGTCCTTGCTTATTTAGTGGTTGATAGTCCACCCGGCATCCGGCAGGATGGTGTCTGAGGGATTAGTCTGATGTGACGCCGGCTTTGGCACGAGAGCCGCCGCCTGGTGTCGGACTTCTGATGAAGCTGCGTCCGTCTCTGATCCCGAGTGTCACCATGTTAAATGTGAATTTCCTCCTCTGACTCTCTTGACTGTATTTCACGCCCCCCCCCCCTTCTCCCCCCTCCTCCTCAGAACTTTGGCCTGGACTACCACATGTTCCAGCACATGGTTGGAGACTGTCCGCCTGATTTCCTCCAGCTGGCTTTCAACTGCTGCAACGTGAGTCCAACGCGCTCTCAGATCACAGGTCGGGTCATTCACGTCCATAGACAGGAGATGAAGATGGATGGTGTGGCTCCTCCTCCTCCTCCTCCTCCTCCTCCTCTTTGCGCAAGCACTGTAGAAAGCTGAAACATTTAAAGGTGCGGTGTGTAAGATTCTGGTCATTTTTGTCACTCCTAAAAAGATCACAACACAATTGCATCCTGACATTTTCATCAATCAAGAAAATGATGAGCCCATTCATGTGTTTTCACATGAAGAGCGGCTCCTCTCTCTGGAGGCCGCCATGTTTTTTACAGTAGCCCAGAGTGGACGCGCTAAACATCTTTTGAGTTTTAATGACAACTGAAGTCGACCACAGGTTCTCCTCATGTTCAGAAGAGTGAGGGTGAGGTGATGGACACAACATGCAACTTCACCTCTAGAGGTCACCACATCTTACACACTGCACCTTTAATATAGAAATGCCGCTGATGATGTAATCTTGCCCCTGCTACTGAAAATGTCTGTTGTGCTCTGTGCACCGGGGGAGTCAAACATACGACCTGCTCCTTTTGAACTCCAACACGTAGTTAAAGACCATGTCCCGTCCACAAACGAGGAGGAGGCAGAGCTCGCTATGACTCCTCTCAACATGGAGACCCACATTTGTTTCCTCTTCAAGGATTTACTTCCTTTAATTTGTTAAGTAACTTTTCATTCAGTTCCTGTCAAATAGGCCCACAATCTGCTTAAGTGAGTAATCTGATTACGCTCCGTCCAGGGGGCAGCTGCAGCCTGTGCTCTTCAAAAGCTGGATCAGTTTACTTTTGCAGACTTGGCTTTTCACGACATTCACACGTTGGTTTGTTGTGAAATCGATTCGCTAATGAAACAGAGAGGAACATGAAGCATGACGTGGGTATTTTATCCTCAGCATCTCCCATGTCATTTTATAACCCTCGGACTTTGATTGTCTTTTTATTTTATTTGATTTTATTTCAATTTTTTATTGTATTTCATTTATTCCTTTTTATTTTATGAATCAATGACATATCTATTGTATCTGAGTCTGTTTTGAGTATTTCACTGTACATTACTCTCATTTAATTTCTCACCGTTACGTATAAACCACTCGTTTCTTTCCATTTTTGGATGGTTCCCTCCTGCAGATGGACCCGAAACTCCGCCCATCGTTCCCCGACAACGTCAGGGACCTGGAGGAGATCCTGGCTCGCCTCAAGACCCAAGAGATGGAGCACGAGTGCGTCCCGCTGAGCGGAGACAACGACAAGAAGACTATACCCAAAGGTATATATTTATACCTTTTTTTTAGGGTAATGGGAACGAAAATACATCGAGGTCATTATTAAAATGTCAGCGTGGAACTGTTTTGTAATATTTTCTTCTGCAAGTAGCAGTGACAAAAATGACGCACTGCACCTTTAAATGCTGAATCTAGTTTTGAACTCTACCTCAGGTTTGTGCCGACTTGAAGTTCTACGAACCCGAGAGGAAAGTCTGATGTTAATCAACATAGAAATGTTCCGAGGAAGTCAGAACTTTCCACCCTTTGCAGTAATTAGCCCAGTGCTGACACCTAGTGGTGACATGAGTGGTCACAACACCCCTGCACTCTGGATGGTAAATGTTTAAAGCCACCCGACACGCCTCCCCCCACCCCCCCCCTCCCCCTCCCCCTCCCCCACCCTCACCCACCCCTCGTTCTTCTGTCTCTCCCTCAAGGTGAGAAAATCCAAGGCTTCAAGCGGCTGAACCCTCTGGGTTTCCAGGACGACAAGATCCCGCCCAAGTCGCCCCGCCCCCGGCGAAACATCTGGCTGAGCCGCAGCCAGTCGGACATCTTCTCCTGCAAGCCGCTGAGGGTCAACGTGCAGGACCCGTACTACGACCCCCACGCCACCCAGCGAGCCGCCAAGGCCCACAAGGTCAACCCCTTCACCGCCCGCGAGGACCTGTGCGGCGGCAAGATCAAGTTTTTCGACGTGCCCAGCAAGTCGGTGTTCTCGCTGGTGTTCGACCTCCACTCGCCTCCGGGCAGCGCCTTCGGCAGCCAGGCGGCCGCCCAGGGGCCCGGGGGGCCGCAGCAGGAGGCCTCGTACTACTGGCAGCAGCTGCCGGGCCGCCTGTGCCACTCGCTGCCGGTGTCGCCGCAGCTGCCTCGCTCCGAGGCCGCCTCCCACCTGGTGGTGGCGGCCGTGGCCGCCGCCGCCGCCATGGCCGCCGTGGGCTCCAATAACAACGGTTCTGTCACCTGTAACTCCGCCCAGCCTCCCGCCGCGCTGCCAGGTGAGTCCGCCGACGAGGACGCCACCCTGAAAGCTGCAGTAACGGAGCGCTCGGTACTCCAGGTCATATTTTATATATGTGACGTGTCATTATGATCATAAAACTCATAATTGGCTGTAAATTGAAAAATACGACGAAGCCATTTCTTAATTTGAAACTCTTGGCCACCCAATAATGGTTTGTTTACTAACAAAGGGGCTACATAGAAATGTATGATCATTTTTAATGATGTAATTCATTTATTGTATTTTATGATCTATTGTTATATTTTTTGTGCTAATTATAATGGAAATGTAGAAATATTTTTAAAAAAAATTAGCTTGAACACAACAAATAATTAGAATAATAATCAATAAATAATAATCATTTTTCTTTGCCTCTTTTCTCGTCTCAGCCTCCAATCCTCGGTCAGACTCAGGTCCGACCGCCAACGACACCCGGCAGAAAACGTCGCTGGTTTGCGGCTGGGCCAAGAAATACGTGGTGGTGGAGATTCCACCCTACTGCAGGCCGAGAGGAGGAGGAGGAGGAGGAGGAGGAGGGGAGGAAGAGGAGGAGGAGGAGGGAGAGGAGGAAGAGGAGGAGGAGGAGGAGGGAGAGGCTGAGAGGAGGAAGGAGGACTTGTCTCCCATGGTGCCCAGCGTGGAGAGAGACTGCGGGGAGGCGATGGACTGCTCCTGCAGCCTGGAGGAAGAGGAGGAGGAGGAAGAGGAGGAGGAGGAGGAGGAGGAAGAGGAGGAGGGGGAGCAGCGAGGAAGAGGAGGAGGCACGGAGCCCTGCCCCATGTGACGGACCCGTCCTCACACACTGAGGAGGAGGAGGGCGTGATGGAGACCGGACAGGAGACGATGGAGACAAAAAAAGAAAAAGGAAGCACTTGATTTTTCTCTCTCAAGTGCTTTGTATCGCAGCAAATCAAGCGCACCTGGTTTGGTGGAATATTTTTAAAGCTCCAGGTGTGACGGAAAAATGTCGTCCAAACTATTTTTTGTTGACTCCGCGGAAAAGAGATTTTCTTTTTAAAGGTAGTTTATATTTACCTTTGTGAGAAGATGTAGATTTTTCTTTTTCTCCTCGGAAGGTTTTTGTTGATTTGGAGGGAAGCGCCTCGTTCGCGTTGTTTATGTTGAAGCGGAAAAACAAAACAGAAATGTGTTGCGATACCTTCCATCATTTCGAGACGAAATCAAAATGTGCATATTTCTGCGAGCGCTGATCTGCGACAGGTGTTTTATCAGATTTCAAACTAATGTTACTAGTCATGACTAGTCCTCGAGCGTTGACCTTATATGGTCGTCACTTCACCCAAAGTCTTTGTTGAAGTCGTTGGCTCACTGTCAATCCAACGACTCGGTCTGCGGGAGCTTTTCAAGGACCTGACCAGTGGTTTGACTGTGTGACTGTCTTGAATCATCCTGATGAGGCTGGTGTGAGGCGTCCACAGAATGAGCCAGGTGTCACTCAAGAGGCCACGCCCCTTAATTTTGCACAATTTCAAACCTTGATAGAATACAAATGAGGAAAGACTGTCTGACTGAGACTTACAACATGTTTCCTTCACCTCTGAGGTTGATCATTTTAACATGGGAGTCTATGGAGATTGACTCACTTTTGGAGCGCAGCCTCAAGTGGCCACCCTGTGAACTGCAGGTCCCCCCCCCACTTCTGTATCGGCCTCATCCGTCAAATAACCGCGCCCTCGTTCAAACGCGGTGTTGCGATATCCTCAACAGACGAACTCTAAACACAAAGATGGCCGACCACCACTCCTCTAATGTCCGAGCTTACTTGAACGCATCGCGAGTTTTCAGAACACTTCCCTCCTGATCGGTCATCGGTCTGATCATCGAAAGAAATATGAATAATACTTTGTCAGTGTTGAACTCTTGGTTCCGATGATGTCACTCCAACAGGAAGTCAAATGCACTTGAATGGTCGTGGTTTCCTCTTAACAACTTATCACTACTTTTCTATGCAAACAGATTTATTCTCTCTGGCTGTTTTACAGGATAAGAAAATAATCATTTGATATTTATGGGAAAAACACGTCGTCTTGTCTTACCTTTGTATATATTCTGTAAAAAGTTGGTCTGACCTGCCCCTTGGCGAGTTCAGATTCAGATGTTTTTCTTGCTGGTTGAATAACAACAGCGCTTCCGGAAGCTTTTACTGCTTTTGTCTCGTCACTTCAGCCAAGTTTTCAAAAATCCAGAAACTTTTGTGGATCAAATGTGAAATGTACTTTTCAGATTTGAGTCACTAGGTTTGAGTGTTTGAAGATAATTGCGTCGGATGATCCAGAATTGTTTCATCCTGATGAAGATCAAAGGAGCTTTCCAACGGTAAGTAATGTTAATTATTCCTTCGTAAGTATATATTGATGTTATATTCTTTTATTTGATTTGATTAGAAATCAATCTTCTATGCAGTTTAAAGTTTAGCCACAAAGGACGGGAATAGTTGTTTTTCTTTTATTCAAGGTTCGTCATAGCTGCCAGCAAAACCATTTTTCATTGGCCCGCAGCAAATTCTAAAATATAATGGAATGCGGCCCACATGGAGTCTGATTATACTTCTCAAGTTGAACACAAGGTGGAGCCACCAGTTGATTTCGAGATTGCTGTCCAAGTTTATCTCGACATCAGTGGCTCGGTGGAAAGTTCAGCCCCCTTTTGGGAGAAAAAGTTGTGGGTTCAAATCCAGACCAAGACAAAAGCCATTAGTGGAAAGTTGTGATGTCTGCGTTTTTTTATACCTTATGTTTTAACGACATTTGATTTATGTTGTTAACCCTTAAAACGTGAACTATAAATATAAAATAGGTCCCAAAAAAATAAGATGTAAAGTGGAATGTTTCTTTAAAGGGACAGTGTGTACGATTTAAGACGTCTAGTGGTGAGGAAGTGTATTGCAGCTGAAGACCCACTGGTCACTGATCATGTGGCCTAATATGACATTTCCCCACCATGAGCTAATAGTGAGAAAACGACGACAGGAGTGCGCCCTCTATGGGCCAAACAACCACACATACTTCATATGTCCCATTGGCAACTTTCATAGGAATCTTACACACTGGACCTTTAAGTTACCAAACACAGAAACCACATTAAAGGTGCAGTGCGTAAGATTTTTCTCACTTCTATCTGTACATAAAAATGACATCGACATTTTTACGAATGTATAAACATCTGCATGTATGATGTTCATTTCACATTAACCCAAAATGAGCCCTTTCAAGGTGCAGTGTGTAAGATGTGGTGACATCTAGAGGTGAATTTGCATGTTGTGTCCATCACCTCACCCTCACCCTTCACAACATGAGGAGAACCTGTGGTCGACTTCAGTTGTCATTAAAACTCAAAATATGTTGAGTATGTCCACTCTGGGCTACTGTAAAAAAAAAATGGCAGCCCCCGTGGAGAGGACACGCTCCTCAAGTAAATATCCATTCAAAGGTGCAGTGTGTAAGATTTCGGTCATTTTTGTCCCTTCTAAAAAGATTCCCCTTAAACGAGCCCTTTAAAGTATATTCACCTGAGGAGCGGCCCCTCTGGGCGGGGGCCGCCATGTTGGTTTTTTTTGGTTTGTTTTTTACAGCAGCAAAAGTGGCCGTGCTCCGTTGAGTTTCAACGGCAACTGAAGTCGAGCACAGGGCTGCGAGGCGCATCGCGCCCCCACCTCTCGATGTGGCCCAAGTCTTGCCACGCTGCACCTTTAACTTCAGTGGGCGGTGTTCTGGTGGGACTTGAGGCTGGAGCGCTGCGTGAAGCACTTGCCGCACAGCGCGCACTGGTAGGGCTTCTCGCCGCTGTGCACCACGGCGTGGCGCACCAGGTTGCAGTGCTTGGTGAAGCTGCGGCCGCACTGCAGGCAGCTGAAGGGCTTCTCGCCCGTGTGGCTCCTCAGATGCTCCTTGAGTTGACTGAACCTCATGAAGGTCTTGTCGCAGTAGGTGCAGCCGAAGCGCCTGACGCCCGACATCCAGGGCGCCCTGATCCGCCTCGTCAGCACGAAGCCGCCGCCACCGCCGCCGCCGCTGCCGTCGCCTCCTCCGCCTCCGCCGTGCCCGGCGAAAGGCGCATTCGCCGCCGCCGCCCCCGCCGCCGTCTCCTCGTCTCGGTACCTCGGAGCCGAGTCTCTGAGATGCTGAGGGGCGGGGCTCGGGTCGGAGGATCTGAGCTGAGAAACGCCGCCGTGTGCGGCTTCGTCGGCCTGCGCTCGTCTGAACCCGAACGTCCGGGCTCGTCGTTTCATCCGTGCGGCGTTCGCCATCCGACGCCGCAGCCGCCGCCGCCGCGGCTGCCGTCTCCTCGTCTCGGTACCTCGGAGCCGAGTCTCTGAGATGCTGAGGGGCGGAGCTCGGGTCGGAGGATCTGAGCTGAGAAACGCCGCCGTGTGCGGCTTCGTCGGCCTGCGCTCGTCTGAACCCGAACGTCCGGGCTCGTCGTTTCATCCGTGCGGCGTTCGCCATCGCCACCGTGTGACATTTCCCCACCGGTTGAATCCTGGCAGCCGTGTCGTCGGCGTGGAGTCCGTCCCGAGAGGTGAAGGCGGCGTGAATCTGCTGCCCCGCGTACGGGACGTTTGGCTCGGCGGCGTCCTGCCGCAGATCGGACAGCCACGTCTGATCGTCTCCTTCCGCCGCCGCCGACCTGTGTCCCGCCTCCAGCGGGGCGGCGTTCTCGTCCGGCTCCTCCTCTTGTTCGCGTTTCACCAGCAGCTCGGAGGCGTGGCCGGCGCTCAGGGGAACCAGGGGCTCGGCGGAGGTCTCTGCTGATTGGAAGCAGGAATCCAGGAAGCCGTCTGAGGTCTGAGGCGGCGGCGAAGCTTTGAAACACGGTTCTGCTGCCGAGACTGAAAAACAGTTAAAGGAAGGACACGTCAAGTTAGAGTCAGGGTTTCCAGTGAGGAGCATAAAGATGGAGTCATCCCGGGACTGGAGCCAAATATTAGGCGGCACATTTTTTAATGATAAATATTTGAGTAATTTCTTTGACAAAGAAAATGATATATTAGAACAGAGGATGTTTTGTTTCCTTTCATAATAAATAAAAATAATAAAACAATAATCATCATCATGGAGTAATATTACCCATTCTTCCTCTTCTTACTTTGAGGGCCTGAAAACAGCCACTGACACATTCTAGTGATTTGACACAACAATCTGATTTCACGAATAACACAACCGATTACAGACATTACGCCACACACACGAGCAGCAAACAGGAAGTGGATGAAGTGACTCGTCACATGAGGAGGAAGTTCACACGTCCACACTCACTGGGTTTGTCCAGCGACTCGTTCCTCCACACGTCCTCCTCTGAACACTCCTCTTTAATCTGCACGTGTTCGGCCTGGTTACAAACCTCCGCGTCATCACTCTGCAACATCACACAACGTTAGGACACAGTATGATCTCATCGTGGAACTTAAAGGTGCAGTGTGTACGATTTCGGTCATTTTTGTCACAATTACACACTATCATTTTTTATAATTCCCTAAATGTGTTTTTGCTCACATTGCCCTTTAAATGAGCCCTTTAATGGGGGGCGGGGGGGGGGGCCTTTTAGGGGGGCGGGGGGCAACCA
>JAFBJT010053057.1:23510-25805 GCA_016785325.1 Chascanopsetta lugubris | reverse complement strand
AATTTCAAAGTTCACCAACTCTCCCAAGTGTTTGAATATAGATGACAAAAATGTTTCAGAGGTATTGGATTGCTTTTTGATGTTAAACCCTCAAACTCCCAGCTCATTGTAATAACAATGGACTTGTGCGCACTGGGCCACTTCCCCACACCTCCATGAGAAAAAGAATAAAGGAGCGCCCCCCCCCCCCCCCCTCCCCCCCCGCCCCCCCCCTCACCTCTCCTCCGGGCCCGCAGCCTGCTCCTCCTCAGCTCGGCCTCCATCAGCTCACACTTCCCCTTCAGCAGCTCGATGTCCCTCCGGCCCCGGCTCACCTCCAGCCGCAGCACCGCGCAGCTGTCCTCCACGCGCCGGTTGATCTCGGCCACGGCCGCCCGGGCCAGCGCCTCCAGGACGGAGAGCAGCTCGCTCTGGAAGCCGCACTTCTCCATGTCGCTCCGCTGCTTGCTCAGACTCCGCCCGCCCGCCCGCCCCTCTGGCTTTAACACCGAGCAGAACAACTAAATAAATGACTGAATAAATAAACAAGTGTTCGCCCGCTCGGTGCGACTCACTGTCGAGGAGGACGTGGACAGTTCGCCGTCCGGAGAGTCGCTGTGAGGCGGAAGCTTTGTGTTTGCGTACCGTCGGTCTCTTCCGCTGGTGGCACTTGGAAGGAGTTAGCTCGATGTTATTCACCGTGACGCTCCACACGGGCGGTGTCGTTCCTCATTCAACCACCGACACGACAATGTTTTCTTATAAACTGACGTTAACATCGTTTGAAAGTATCACAAATACATTTGTAACTGTTTTGTCATCCAATAGGAATGAAAGTAGTTTGTTCGTTTGTGAATTTCCGCCATTTTGGCACATACGGAAAAGCGAATCGATGTTACCATAGCACCAGCCTATGTAGACAGGTTTTACCGTAAGTAACAGATGACATGCGCAAATCGCACTACCCCAGATAACTGGACATATGTTGTCAAATTGGCCTTTGTAAATGGAAACAAAAGAATAGAAGACATCTTATTTATTTATTTGTTTGTTATTTTATCTATTTGATATATAGAAAGTGTCACGATTAGTATTGGTGTGTAAAATAGTACTTTATTTGGTATTAGCACGTAGTGTTTGTGTACAATGGGTGGCAGTGGCTCAGCGGTAAGAGAGGTCACCTTTGGAAGCAAAGGTCACTGGTTTGAATCCCACTCGAACCCTGCTGCAGTGGCCCTGACACTAATACCCCCAATGGCCCTAAACGTACTGGTAGAAATACCCCGTGATCCAGAATACCGGATAAACGGGTGAAGATGACATGACATGACGTTTGTGTACAACTCCTTTGGTGTGCAGGGCGGAGCCAAAGGCGTTTGCCTTTGATGTGTGGTCTTTGATGTTCCTTGGAGTACTTGTGGAGGTATTCACCGAGGCTCAGGGGGTTTTTATTGTCCGTAGGATTGGTATGTATCATTAATGCACATGTAGGAGTTGGAGACAGGTGTGTTTGTCTGTTGTTTGTAGTCTCTCTGAGACTTAATGTGAGGTACTAGATGGTAGTTTGTGGTACTTTAGAGGTACTCACTGTAACTCCGCCTTTAAAGGTGCAGTGCGCAAGAGTCGAGATATAGAGTGGAGGCTACGTCCCCCTATTGTTACTGACGACCTATGGCAAGTCCTTTGTCTGTTATCGCCCCTTCATTGTCCGGCGTCCATGTTGTTATTGTTGTTGTTTTTATTGTCAGGGCGAGTGGCAATAATGGCGCTGTTGCACAGAAAGGGAAATAGATGCCCCAGTTCCTCCGCTCGCCCTGCAGAGGCGGAGGAACTGTGAGCGCAGAGAGACAGCAGCAGAGAAGGAGGAGAGACACTCAGGAAGTTAGCAGGGGAAGTTTGGTGGTTTCTTGCGTCATCATTCTCAGGCTGCTTCTCGCCCATGCACGAGCGAAGGTAGGAACACTCGTTCGAAAAGGACATCGGCTTTTATTCTTTCATACATGTGTGTGTGCGCGCGCGCGTGTGTCTGTGTGCGTGTGTGTGCGCGGAGGAGGACGGTGGAGGCCGAGGTGAAGGGGTGAAGGGGTGAAGGGGTGAGCGCCGGCAGGTGTCGGGGACGATGGAGGGTGGATGTGGAGCGAAGTTGAGCGAGTTGCAAGGCTCCACTTCCGCTGCAGCGAGGCCCTGATGGCGGTGACATGCGGACACACCGGGGGGGTGGGGGGGTGGGAAGAGGTGGGGGGGCCCGATGGGCCCCGAGGCTGAGGGCCCCGAGGTTGGACGAGTGTCCCTGTATATAGAGACATTATGGTCAGA
>JAFBJT010053057.1:13510-18510 GCA_016785325.1 Chascanopsetta lugubris | reverse complement strand
TAATGTAATGCAACCTAACGCGACGTAACGCGACGTAACGCGACGTAACGCAACGTATCGCAACCTATCGCAACGTATCGCAACATATCGTGACGCAACGTAACGCGACGTATCGCAACCTATCGCAACATATCGCAACCTATCGCAACATATCGCAACGTATCGCAACATATCGTGACGCAACGTAACGCGACGCATCGTAACGCAACGCAACATGTCGCAATGCGTTGTAACGCGACGTAACGCGACGTAACGTATCGTAATGTAACGCAGCGTAACGTAACGGAATGTTTTGCCTGGCATTATGGCGAAAGTTATCGTACTATAAAGTATGGTCGTCTATCACGCAGTATCATATCATAAAGAATCGAATCATAAAGTATCTTATCGGATCATTGAGTATCATGTCATAACGTACTGCATCATAACGTCTTGACCGACCTTTGACCTTCACCTCCCTCTCAGATATGAAAGGTGTGGAACCAGCTGATCCTCATCCGGAGGCGACTGAGCCTGAAGACGTTTGTGTGTTTGATGAACCTGACGTCCTCAACTCCACCGAGGTGGAAGAGGGAGACGACCGGGACCAGGACCAGGACCGGGACCCGGATGGGGACCAGGACCAGCACCAGGACCAGGACCAGGGCCAGGACCAGGGCCAGGACCAGGGCCAGGACCAGGACCAGGACCAGGACCATGACCATGACCAGGACCAGGGCCATGACCAGGACCAGGACCAGGACCAGGACCAGGAGCTGTTTGGCTACGTTCAGGAGAACTTTGAATTCCTGGACCAGATGGACTGTAGTGCCATGGACCACATGGACTGCAGCGTCTCATACCAGGTAGGACATGTCATGTCCCATCATGTCATATCATATCACACCATGTCATATTGTGTGTCATCATGTCATAACATATCATACTATGTCATGTCATGTCATGATATTTCCTCCTTTGTAAAACGTACATTTTACATACGTTTTCAAACGCACTTTTGTGTCACTAATTCTCCCCCTTCCCTTTCCCCCCCCGGGTGTCTCAGGTGAACGAGTTCTCCGTCGAGCCTCCCGGTCACTCGGACGACGAGTATGAAGTCATGTCACAAGCTCCGCCCACTCAGCTTCCTGCCGAGCCGCGGGTTTACCTGCAGCCGAGCCCCGAAGCACACAGGCCGCTCAGCCTGGACCTGCGCAGCCGACACACTAAGTCCCTCAGCCTGCCCTACATGACCCCACCGGTCCGCAGAGAGGGCGGGTCCAGCTCTGAGGGGGGGGGGGAGGACGTGGGCGACCTCAGTGAGGATGATGATGATGGGGATGAGCATGATGATGATGATGATGAAGATTACAGCAGTGAGGAGGAGGGGAGCATGTTTTTTAAAAGCCTCCCCGCTGATTTACTACTGAGCAGTCTGAGCAGGTGTCGACTCGACCAATCGGAAACCTCCGAGGAGACGGAGGTGGAGAGGTTTCAGTCTGAAGAACCGGAGGCCGGAGATGAGGAGAGGGAGGAGGTGATGGAGGAGGAGGAGAGAGAGGAGGTGATGGAGGAGGAGGGGGAGGAGGGGCATGGGAAGCCGACAGGAAGAGGGAGTGTCTCCAGAGGAGAGCGAGTCCGGAGCTGCAACGATGGCGGTGCGGCGAGAAAGGAACAACAAGACAGCAACAGTGACTACATGGGTGAGTCCAGCTGTCAGCGACACGTAGCGTAACGCGTCGTACCCTAATGTAACGCAATGTAACGCGACGTAATGTAACCTATCGCAACGTAACGCGACGTAACGCGACGTATCGCAACATATCGTAACGCGACGTAACGTAACCTATCGCAACATATCGCAACGTATCGCAACGTATCGCAACATATCGTGACGCAACGTAACGCGACGCATCGTAACGCAACGCAACATGTCGCAATGCGTTGTAACGCAACGTAACGCGACGTAACGTAACCTATTGCAACATATCGCAACGTATCGCAACCTAGCGCAACATATAGCAACGTATCGCAACATATCGTGACGCAACGTAACGCGACGCAACGTAACGCGACGCATCGTAACGCAACGCAACATGTCGCAATGCGTTGTAACGCGACGTAACGCGACGTAACGTATTGTAATGTAACGCAGCGTAACGTATCGTAATGTAACGCAGCGTAACGTATCGGAATGTTTTGCCTGGCATTATGGCGAAAGTTATCGTACTATAAAGTATGGTCGTCTATCACGCAGTATCATATCATAAAGAATCGAATCATAAAGTATCTTATCGGATCATTGAGTATCATGTCATAACGTACTGCATCATAACGTCTTGACCGACCTTTGACCTTCACCTCCCTCTCAGATATGAAAGGTGTGGAACCAGCTGATCCTCATCCGGAGGCGACTGAGCCTGAAGACGTTTGTGTGTTTGATGAATCTGACGTCCTCAACTCCACCGAGGTGGAAGAGGGAGACGACCGGGACCAGGACCAGGACCGGGACCCGGATGGGGACCAGGACCAGCACCAGGACCAGGACCAGGACCAGGACCAGGACCAGGGCCAGGACCAGGGCCAGGACCATGACCAGGACCAGGGCCAGGACCAGGACCAGGACCAGGACCAGGACCAGGAGCTGTTTGGCTACGTTCAGGAGAACTTTGAATTCCTGGACCAGATGGACTGTAGTGCCATGGACCACATGGACTGCAGCGTCTCATACCAGGTAGGACATGTCATGTCTCATCATGTCATATCATATCACACCATGTCATATTGTGTGTCATCATGTCATAACATATCATACTATGTCATGTCATGTCATGATATTTCCCCCTTTGTAAAACGTACATTTTACATACGTTTTCAAACGCACTTTTGTGTCACTAACTCCCCCCCTTCCCTTTCCCCCCCCGGGTGTCTCAGGTGAACGAGTTCTCCGTCGAGCCTCCCGGTCACTCGGACGACGAGTATGAAGTCATGTCACAAGCTCCGCCCACTCAGCTTCCTGCCGAGCCGCGGGTTTACCTGCAGCCGAGCCCCGAAGCACACAGGCCGCCCAGCCTGGACCTGCACAGCCGACACACTAAGTCCCTCAGCCTGCCCTACATGACCCCACCGGTCCGCAGAGAGGGCGGGTCCAGCTCTGAGGGGGGGGGGGAGGACGTGGGCGACCTCAGTGAGGATGATGATGATGGGGATGAGCATGATGATGATGATGATGAAGATTACAGCAGTGAGGAGGAGGGGAGCATGTTTTTTAAAAGCCTCCCCGCTGATTTACTACTGAGCAGTCTGAGCAGGTGTCGACTCGACCAATCGGAAACCTCCGAGGAGACGGAGGTGGAGAGGTTTCAGTCTGAAGAACCAGCAGGGAGGAGGAGGGGAGCATGTTTTTTAAAAGCCTCCCCGCTGATTTACTACTGAGCAGTCTGAGCAGGTGTCGACTCGACCAATCGGAAACCTCCGAGGAGACGGAGGTGGAGAGGTTTCAGTCTGAAGAACCGGAGGCCGGAGATGAGGAGAGGGAGGAGGTGATGGAGGAGGAGGAGAAAGAGGAGGTGAAGGAGGAGGAGGAGAGAGAGGAGGTGAAGGAAGAGGAGGAGAGAGAGGAGGTGAAGGAAGAGGAGGAAAGAGAGGAGGTGATGGAGGAGGAGGAGAGAGAAGAGGTGAAGGAGGAGGAGGAGAGAGAGGAGGTGAAGGAGGAGGAGGAGAGAGAGGAGGTGATGGAGGAGGAGGAGAGAGAGGAGGTGAAGGAGGAGGAGGAGAGAGAGGAGGTGAAGGAGGAGGAGGGGAGAGAGGAGGTGAAGGAGGAGGAAGAGGAGGAAAGACATGGAGAGCATAAAGATCAACCAGAGACACAAACTCCAAGGTGAAACTCTATCTGGGATTATCATCTGTTTATCTATTTTTTTCTTTTTTTTCATTTCATATTTTTTAGGTTTTGTTTATTTTCTTCATTTCATTTCATCTTTCACTTTAGTTAACTTGCGTTTGATTAAGCTTCTGTTTATTTTTCAAATTTAATTAGATTTTCTACATTCTTATCTCAGTGTATTTTACTCGACCGGTTTATTCAATTTTAATTCAATTTCCTTTCATTTCCTTTTATATTCTTTTATTTTCTTTGCTGAAAGCTGTGTCCTCATTCACTCACAGCTCGGTCACAGAGGACGACCCCGGCGTCCCAGAGGAGGTTGATCCTCAAACCTCCACCTCACAAGACTTCATCACGGTCCAGGACGAGGACGAGGACACGGAGGTGGTGGATGATGCTCCAACACGTCTCACAGACTCCTGCTCCTCTCAGGAGACGTGTGATGTTCTGTCAGAGGAGGTGAGAGAACATCCAGGAACCTGCTGTGGAGACGAAACGGGAGAAGAGGACGAGACGGAAAACACAGAGACGACGCGGGAAGGAAGCGACTTCGCAGAAGATCCGCATGAGGAGGAGGAGGAGGATGTGGAGAGGATGCAGGATGGAGGGAACCAGGAGGGCGGAGGAGACATTTGGGAGGAGCTTCAGGAGGTTGTTTGTGAGGTGATCGAGGAAAGAGAGCAAGGCGAGGGGAAGGAGGAGGGAGAGGACGGAGAGGTCAAAGGGCAGAGGGAGGAGAGGAGTTCGGGGGGAGGACGGACGGAGACGAAAGAAGGGAGGACGGAGACGGACGGCGGGAGGGGCGTGGCTAAGGAGGCGCTGGAGTCGAAACATCAGCACGGAGAAGAGAAACCGAAAGAATCTGACATTACAAAACTGAAGGAGAAGGATGGGGGAGGAGGAGGAGGAGGAGGAGGAGGAGGAGGAAGAGGAGGATTTGGTCGGATACTGGTTGTCTCCAAAAACCCAAAGGTCTACCAGGTGAAAGCTGTGCCCGTCGTCCCCCCGAAGCCTCAGCACTGCAAACTCACGGCCCTGACCCTCAGACAGCAGCAGCAGCAGCCGCAGCAGCAGCAGCAGCAGCAGCACAGAGTAGGGGGAGGGGGAGGGGGAGGGGGAGGGGGTGGGGGAGGAG
>JAFBJT010053039.1:0-11759 GCA_016785325.1 Chascanopsetta lugubris | reverse complement strand
CCCCCCCCCCCCCCCCCCCCCCGCTGTTTTCCCTTTGAAGAAAATCACAGAGCGGGAGATCCAGAGGAGCGCTCAGGTCTGCAGCATGCTGGCGGCCGCCATCCAGAGCCAGCAGGCGGCGCTGGTGGACGAGCTGCAGGAGAAGCAGGGCGAGTGGGAGCGGAGGGCCCGGCAGATGCTGCAGGAGCTGGAGCGGGAGATCGCCGAGCTGCAGAGCCGGGGCAGCGAGCTGCAGCAGCTGGAGCTCACCCAGAGCCCCCTGCACCTCCTGCAGGTGTTCCCCACGCTCGGCAGCCCCCCGCCCGCCAACGAGTGGTCGGGCGTGGCCCTGCACGCGGACCACAGCACGGGGACGGTGAGGAGAGCCGTCTCCAAGCTGGTGGACGTCTGTCAGGAAGTGGCGGACATGCTGTCGAAAGAAGGTGAGTTCGGGCAGGATGTGATGTCACGAGTCAGTGTTCATGGTGGATAGTGGGTGACGGCGGATCCTCTTCCTGTTCCCAGAGGGAGATAAGAGGGATCAGTACGCGGTGGATGTGACTCTGGATCCTGACACCGCCTCGGGCTGGCTGCTCCTGTCTCCAGATCTCAAGCAGGTATTTGTTAGGTTCATTTATTCAGTCACCCTCCATTGTCTTTGATTTCTTTATTTTTTAAATCAAATCAAATGTGAGTCAATGCGACGACGACGGTAAAAACAACGTCCCATCTTTTTCTCACCGGGTGCGCAGGTGAGCCTCGGAAGCCAGACGAGGGCTCCACTCCCAAACATCCCTCAGCGCTTTGACACATGCGTGTGCGTGTTGGGGAAACAAAGCTTCACGTGTGGACGGCGCTACTGGGAAGTTCAGGTAATGAGCCGACACGCACCCATCAAAACAATGAGGCCACGCTGTGGAACCGCTTTCTAGCCGAATCCTACACACCGGACCTTTAACTCTTTAAGTCTCTGTGTACGTTTGGCGCTGTTTATTGACAGCGAGGGAGGCGATGTCACGATTCGATTTGACTTCTTCACTTTATTTATTTGTTTGTTGACTGAATTCTGAACGATGTTTCATTGCCTTCCAGGTTGGAGATAAAACGGACTGGGATGTGGGCGTGGCCACTCAGTCCAGCAACAGGAAGGGGGCGATCACGGTGCGCCCCGACCGCGGCTACTGGGCCATCTGCAGGCGCAAGGGAGGCAGCCTGAGCGCCTGCACCGGCCCCTGCGCCCCCCTGCGCCTGCAGGAGACCCCGCAGAAAGTGGGCGTGTTCCTGGACTACGAGGAGGGCGCGGTGTCCTTCTACAACGCCGACACCAAGAGCCACATCTACACCTACAGCGGCTGCGCCTTCACCGAGCCGCTCCACCCGTACTTCAACCCCTGTCTCCACGACAACGGGAAGAACTCCGGCCCGCTGGTCATCTGCCCCCCGACGAGGAACACCAGGGCCAGACAGGAAGTCGTCGTTGCGTCCGATGTCTAATCAGAAAGACGAGCGACCTGCACGAGTCCTACGCACTCTTAGATCACCGCGATTAGCATGTAGCCAAGTGCGCGAGATCTCGATGCATCATCTGCAAAGTGCGATAGACCACACCCACTTTAGCCACTCGCCCTATTGCACGTCAGGTTGAAAGGCCTTACGCTCACTGGTTATTTGTAGCGCCCCCTGTGGATAGGGCTGAGAATGCTTTGGTCTTTCCAGATGAGACTTGAACGACCAAAGACTTAAAATGACCTGGATAAATGTTGTAAATCTTGAGTCAAAGCTAGCTACCGTACATATGTAAAGCCGCGAGATTTGCTAGTTTTCGTCGGCCATGTTGTTTTGCACAAATCCGAAAAACCAAGTTTTTAAGAGTGATACCAAACTGTTGTATATTAATGTACAGAAAATGTTGTCAATGTTTGTCAATGTGTGAAATTCACACTGTAAAAAATGTTTTTATACTTTGGTGTTTAAACAAAATATTTGTTTAATAAACATGAAAAAAACAAAAAAAAACATGACATGTTTCACTCAATTTTCAACTTCTGCATAAACTCTCATTTCAAAGTAGCGGGAGTACCGCTCAACCTTAGTTTGTACTTTCTGAGCTTCCGTAGCAACGTAAAGGCTCGTTCAAGTGACTGTACACAAATGAAACATCAGTGTTTCAACCAGCTCAATCTTACGTCCCGGACCTTTGAAGTGCATTCGTTTTGAAAGAGATTGAAAAACACTCGGCCATGAATTCCTCTGTGGAGCTAACGAGTCCTTCTTCGTGTCTCCGCCTCCGACATTCCTCGTCAACACAAAGCAATCTCCTCATCTTCGTCCGTTCACTTCCTCGTCCCTTTGTCCTCTCAGGAATTTGGCAGGTGCACAATGGAGATCTCTTGCTCTTCCTCTAGGGAGGTTTGAGTGTTTAGTGAGGTGACCCACCTTTGGAGGGTGCGGGAGATTCTCCGATGTAGTGGTTCTCGAAAAGTCTGGCTCCCTTCGGGAAGATTAATGCTGAACCAAAGCGGCTAGCTAGCTAGGCAAGGCTAGCTAGCCTAGAGAGTGAAATATTCCCTTTAGCTGCTTTTGGAGGTCGCCTGTTTCGAACTTGCGTTTCGCTACGGTCAATTAGCATATGACAGCAAACTTTGCACTTAAAAAAAAATGTAAAAAATCCATGAATTGCCGGGTGTTTGTTCGCGTCACAGGGGCATCTTCGCCACCTACTGTCCAGGAGTGTGGATCGCAACCCACTGTGTGGTAGCTATAGACCGCTACTTTGTAGCCGATGTGCAGTGTATGGAAACAAATCTCTGTACTTTCACGGTTCCGATGTCTTCAGTTACACTGCTCGTATCTCGAATCTACAGCACGTGACTTGACAACCTCGTTCCCGCACGTTCACCTCGTGTATCTGATGTCAATCTGTTGACATCGGCGGGTGGTGACAGTAATTGCACATGTTCTTTGCCAAGTGTCATTCAGTGCCTTTCTATAGGCAGCGAGCTGTTCGTGCAGCAAGGAGACGCCGCTTGAATGTTGCCGACACACGACGAGGAACATCAGAGAAACCTCCCGCCTCATTGTGTCGTCAAACATAGACTTGATAAAGTTTGCCAGGAAACGGTGAAAGGGTTAGGGTGTGTGGCACTGGGAAGATTGACACCAGGCAAGGGGATGGACACTTGGTTGCAATCTGAATATTTACCACGAGGTACCACTAAAGCCGTGGTACTGACACGTTTGTAGCCGGTGCCTGTTTTTACACACTGAGGTGTAAAAATGGAAAGGCGAGGGGGCGGGGGAACGGGGTCCAGCAGGGGGTCGGGGATCCGTGAGAACAGAAGGGCTGCGACGGTGGTGATGTGATTAAACGTCTGTTCGAACACGAGGGTTCCCTGGATCACATGGATCATTACGGAGAGGGGGGGGGGGCGAGAGAGGGGAGAGAGAGAGAGAGAGAGAGAGAGAGAGAGAGAGAGAGAGAGAGAGAGGGGGATAAAGCGGAAGGTGAAGAGGAGGAACCCGGGATCTGAGGATGCTCCGACTTTATGGAAGCCGGCTGCTTTCTGTGCATCACTGCCGAGCGTGAAGGAAAAGGTGAGTGACCTCTGAGATCTGATTTCCCGCGTTGATTTTTTTCGTGCTTTTCCTCGTCGGCCATGTTGCTTTTTAGCGCTTGAGATCCTGAAGGACTCGCCTTCGGTGAACTGACGCCCCCTTTTCAGCATGGGCTCGACGACGTGTGGCGGTTCGCTCGCGCTCTCTCTCGGGAAGGACGCGCTCCCGTTTCCGCGCCGAGGCCGGCGTCGGGCACCTCGAGGTTGACCGGACCAGCCTCAGCTCGCGTGAACCGAGTCGAGGGCGGAGGCGGAGCCAGTGGAGAAAGCGAGACGCGATGAAGCTACATATTGAGTTTTGTTGTCGTCTTAGCGGACGCGTGTGTTTCCTGTGAGGCAAGTGCAGAATGACAGTGGGAAGAGTGACGGTGGGGGCAGAGGCAGTGGGAGTGTTTGCCCACAGATGGCTTCTCAGTGGTGGGACTGTGATAGTCCATGTCCCCACCCCCCCGCCGCCACTCCCCCCTCCCCACCCCCCGCCCCCGAGTCCAGCTGACAGCTCCTCTGCTCCGCCAAAGCGTGACCTCATCACTTTATCCCCACCTGTACTTTGAATGCGATGAGTTTTAAACTTCGAAAACAACCAGTGGGAAGTTCCTCTGGAAGTTCCTCCGCACTGAGAACGTGTGGGGCAAC
This sequence comes from Chascanopsetta lugubris, assembly GCA_016785325.1. Classification (NCBI taxonomy): domain Eukaryota; kingdom Metazoa; phylum Chordata; class Actinopteri; order Pleuronectiformes; family Bothidae; genus Chascanopsetta; species Chascanopsetta lugubris. Next base: position 7,530 of record JAFBJT010053039.1, on the reverse strand, counting down.
TCTTGAGGCGTCCGAGCTCCAGCTGGGCGGCGCCGGGGGCGGGTTCAAACCCCACAGTGACCTCGTGAACCCACAACCACGATTTGAAGTATTCTCACAGAGAACAACAGCAACGACGACGACGACGACGGCGACGCTCACCCCGACTTGAACTGGGTCGTCGCCCGAGCTGTGCACCGTCAACTTCCAGTGTAATCGCATCACTGCACGAGAGACTTGCCGTCAACACCAAAGAGACATGATGGCCTTATATGGCGCCACACTACTGACCTCAGAGCCAACCTTGGGCTACAGACGGCCTCACGGCTGACCCTAAGGAGAACAGTTGTTATGACCCATCAAAGGGTACGATTTTCCCCCCACAAACCCCTCCTTTTTGATCGTAAGATCAACAACGAAATGGCCCCTCGGAGGAAAATCTTAATCTTAAATATATCAATCAGTTTATCAATTGAAAGATCCCAACGTGAGGCTAAACAGAATGAACATGGCACTGCCTGTTTAACAAGTGATTTTCACACTCCAAAGTTACAAAATTGATTCTTTACATTTTTGTCACAAAGTTACAAACATAATCACTTGATTACAACCGCAACTCAATGTCATAATCATAGACCGTCAGCCACAAGGGTTTACACAGGCAGGAGCGAAAAACCCAGTGGGAAAACTTTCCTACCACCGCCCCGATACCTTTGATATTCCAGATGTCATTGGCCAAATTATGGGGCAGCGATCCTAGGGATCTGTGTAACAGCCACAGTCTGTCAAAGTAAGATACATGAAAAAGACTTACACAGAGACGTACCTAGCACATCCCTAACATCAGACATTTTCATCTACCTGTCCCTGACATAAACTGTTATAGGCATGACCTTTATTTATTCATGAATCATAATAAAATGAATTATAAAATCACACATAGAAAAATAAAAAACAGCTTTCTTCTCTTCATCAGAAACAAATACGATGATTGTACCACATGAATCACCGAGACAATGATTTACAGAACTTACTGATCCCACAAAATAACATGAAAGTTACAATCATTACGATACTTTCTGAAGATTTTAAAACTGAATTTGAAAAAACTTTCAACATTTCCTGCCATTAACTAAACACTATTAATCCCATATTTTTAATCAACTTAGTACATTAAACTTTAATAATTAAGAACCGATTTCTGGTGACGCTGAAATGAGATAATGCTGAAATAATACTGAATCAAGCTAAACTGACCCCAAGGTACTATGTCTCGTAATTATTTTCATAAATCATAATGATAGATATCAAAACCCAAACCGGAACTTCACTGATCGCAGTTTAAAAGAGGAAATCAGACTCGTCTTCTCTCCTCCAAAACACAGAGTCAGTATCTGATTTCTCCACTCCCATAGGGGGATCCCATTCTTCACAGTCTACAGAGTCATGTATGACAACCTGAGGGGACTGATTCACAACAGCATTGGTCGCACGCCTGACAACACATTTCACCACAGTGACTATGTTTATAATCAGGATTATAACACACAGAACTTTTACCAGAACAGAAGTCAGAAGTTGAATCAAACCAGAACCCCAGGATCCTACCAATCCCGAAAAATCCCCAAGATTAACCCCATGATACTCTTGCAACTCTTTAATGCCCTGAGCGGTATCATGAACCATGGCTGTCACATCTGGGGTAGCATCGGATATGTAAGAACAACATTCTGTACCCATTACCTTACAGGTCCCTCCTTGTGCGGCCAGAAGCAAATCCAGAGCCATTCGATTCTGTAATGACACAGTCTTGACCTCTTGAACCTCTTTATTCACAGCCACAACTGCATTAATGGATGAATTCAGCTGGTTTTCCAAGACCTTAGAAATGGGTCTAACCTCCGCATGGGAGATATAAACACCATAGGTGGGTAAAATCATACCTGCAATGGTTTGAAATGTGGAAATCTCTCTCCGTGTTCTCCTGTGACCATGAAGCAGTGCCATTTCGTCTGTCGGCACCACTCTTATCATGGGAACAAGATACACCAAGTAACACACACCCTGAAGCACAGAGAAAGGCATGCAGCTATAGGCTGTGTCACCACATACTAGATATACTCTTTGTGGGATTGGGATTGGTTCAATCATTACAGGGATTGTTGATTGACAATTACTGTTACCCAAGTCCGCCTTCAGATTGGGCCCCACTCCTTGAAAACAAACAGAAACATTTTGGAGAGTGTGAACACGGAGTTGGGGAATTTCTCTGGAGCAATCTCGCAGAGGTGTACGTTCTGTGGAGATCGCAATGGAACAATTATGCATGCTAAGATTTACATCTGCAATCTCTTGTGTTCCAAACCAGGGTTCCTCCTCCACAATCACTTCCGCTATGACAGAGGGTGTATTTGGTTGTGGGGCGCACAAGGGGCCCAAGGGAAGGCTAGCACCGCTAGTCTGGACTAAGGACAGAGACATTCTAACTTTAATGGCCATATCAGTGTATGTACTTACCGAATGAATGTCCAGGAGCCGACAAGGATTAATTTCACTCGGCAGATATTTAACATGAATTTCGTCTACCACAAATTGTGCAAGACGTCTATACCTCAGGAAAACTGCAGTACTAACTCGGTGTGCTGGGGAATAACAATTTCCCTCCCCTTCTTTCATCAGGGGAGCTAAACCAGCCTAATCCACAACCTGATAATCAGCTATGGAGAAGGGAACAGGGGCGAACATAGGAGAATACGTTAATCTGGGCATATGCTGACATATCCAACACTTTGAAATGTTACGTTCCTTTGCATAGTCAACCACCACTTTCATAGCTGAGTTTTGGATGAACGGGGCCTGGTGCAGAGGGGGAGGTAGAGCAGATAGCTTTTTCTCAGGTGATGATCCCCCATGGCGACGTCCTCTCGACCCCTTCACCTGGAAATTAACCATCTGCGCGTTATACTCAGTGTGGTTCATCTGCTGTGTCATGTAACACCACAGTTTAGGCGTGTCGGCCACTGAGTGGTTGATGGCAACCATGACCAACAGTTTTCCAGTTTCTGTTTGTACCACCGTTACCTGATCCTTGTCCATAATGGCCCATTTCCACATGCCTGTCGAGTCATAGTTCATAAAAACAATTTGACAATCATTCACCTTGCATCGATCATGTGGGCATTAGAAGGATATGTCTCATATCCTCCTCTGATTAGGAATGACGACAGTGTCTGGGTCCATGTCCTTGGGTTCCACCACATAATGAGCACCAGTGTGAGTATTATCAGCGGGAGTCGTATCTCCAGTGCACACAGAGCAAGGCAGTGTTTCCTTCACAGTTTTTTTCATAGTCCTTGGACTCAGTTTATCAGTATATGTGGGTATGTACGGCACTGGGGCGGTACCGGTGTGTGCATTTGGTGGAGGGGGCATGAGGGGCTTCGATGCACCGCCATCTGACACTGGGACAGCCTCACCAGAGAATCCCCTCCCACGTCCTCGATGTTTTCTCCATCTGTCAGACCACTCACACTCATACTCACCACGATGAGCAGGATCCATGCTACTGGTTTGCACGTTCTCCCCCACTGCTGGGGGCCAGTCGGCATCGGGTTGCATGAACCCATTCCTGGCTCCCTTTGACCTTCACTGCTGTTCTGGTTACCAACAGTATCTGATAGGGGCCTTTCCACCTAGGAGACAGAGATTCCTTCTCCAAGGATTTGATTAGTACATTATCTCCACACTGAAAAGGATGAATGGGTTCATCAGAGGGTTTGGGGAGTCTGTCAGCCCCCTGTAAATGAAACCTTCTTAAAATGTCAGTTAATCTTTTTACATATTCAACCATGTAATCATCGGTCCACAATAGGCTAACTTTGTGTGGAGTCAGAGGTACCGAAACTCCTGTGAGCATAGGCCGACCCATCAAAACCTCATGAGGACTTAGCCCTGTTGTGGTGTTTGGTGTACTGCGAATTGCATACAGCACGAGTGGGAGAGCATCAGGCCACTTCAGACCTGTTGTCATCATGGTTTTCGTCAACTTGTCTTTAATGGTGGCATTCATCCGCTCCACCTGTCCAGAGCTCTGTGGATGATAGGGCACATGTAATTTCCACTCAAACCCCACCACTGCTGCTAGGCTCTGTGTCATCTTAGCCACAAAGGCAGGGCCTCTATCACTGTTTATTCCCGACGGTACTCCAAACCGTGGGATGAGCTCTTTCATCAAACATTTTACTACAGTCTTTGCGTCTTCCTTCCTTGTGGGGTAGGCTTCTACCCATTTGAAAAACATATCGATAATGACTAGTAAATATTTAAAACCTTGACAATTTGGCATATGTACAAAATCAATCCGCATATTTACAAACGGCCCAGACGGTGGTGGCAGGTGATCATATGTGATGTTGCACCCTGCCTTTCGGGTTTGCTGACATATCATACATGTCTTTACCAGTGTTTGTGACACCTGTGTGATCCCTGGAGCAAACCATTGTGTTCGAATAATGTCATTCATCCCCCCCTTTTCCTACATGAGTTGGTCCGTGCGCCACACGAGCCAAAACATGGAGGAGAGAACGGGGACAAACTGGCCGACCGTCTGGGTGGAGCCACAAGCCAGACTCCTGACGATTGCAACCTTTTCTGACCCAAAGTTTTATTTCCTCACCATCAGCACGGCTTTGTAACGCCGCGACATCATCAAAGGAGGGCAGAACAATGGGTTCAGGGGGCTGCATTGAGATACATTGCTGTACCACAGAGGGCGAGGAAATGGCCGCTTGTTTGGCTGCTGCATCAGCCCGCGCATTTCCCAGAGAAACAGAATCAGTACCGTTAGTGTGAGCTTCACACTTCACAATAGCCAGTTGTTTGGGAAACAAAATAGCATCAAGCAAATCTTTAATTAACGGATGATGTTTAATTGGTTTTCCACATGATGTTAAGAATCCTCTCTGTTTCCAAATTTGTGCAAAATCATGAGCTGCTCCAAAAGCATAGCGAGAGTCTGTGTATATTGTTGCAGACTTGTCCTTGGCCAGGAGACTTGCCCTCATGAGTGCGCACAGCTCTGCAACTTGAGCAGAGGTGCCGTGCGGGAGGGGCGCAGCTTCCAAAACATCCCAGTCAGTGACAACTGCATAATCCGACACATGTTTGTCATCCGAAGGCCTGCTAGCTGAGCCATCCGTGCACACAATCAAATCCGGATTTTGGAGAGGTGTCTGCATGAGATCAGGCCGGGGCGGTGTGCTGGTGTTGATAACCATCTCACAATCATGATCATCATCCATTTCAAAATGGGGAAGAAAATTTGCGGGTTAATTGGCGGTGTGCGTTTAAGAATGATGTGTGGGCTAGACAAAATGATTGCCTCATAGCCTGTTCTCTGAGCAGCTGACATATGCTGTGTTGATGCAGCATTGAGGATATGTAACACTGAATGTGGGGCATATACGACACAGTCTTGAGCCAGTACTATCGGTGCAGATTTCTCAATCAAATTAGCCACTGATACAACAGACCTGAGACACCCAGGCATGCCAAGGACTACTGGTGAAAGTCCAACTGAATAGTATGCCACCGGGCGATAATGTGACCCATGTTTTTGCACAAGCACACCAGAGGCGAAGTCGTCCCTCTCAGAGACATACAGATGGAAAGGCTGAGTGTAATCCGGCAGACCCAGAGCGGGGGCGGAAACCAACGCCGTCTTCAAATCCACAAAGGCTTTCTGCATATTGTCTGTCCACTGCACCACAGGAGAAGCATCCTGCAATGTGGCTGCCCTCAACACAGCGTCCGTAGCCGCATAGTCAGCGATCCAGTGACAACAATAATTTGTCATCCCTAAGAAAGAGAGCATCTCCTTCTTGGTCTTGGGAGGTGACATCTTAGACAACAGTTCCAGTCTTTCCGGCGACAGCAGTCGTTCCCCTTCTTTCAGAACATGACCCAAATAAGTGACCTTTGGTTGGCAATACTGCAGCTTTGATAGTGAAGCACGATGTCCTCACTCAGCCAGTCTATTCAACAACAGCAAGGAGTCAGCGTGACACGCCTCTTTTGATGGAGACGCAATCAACAAATCATCAGCGTACTGCAGGATGACTGATACTGCAAAATAGGAGTATTGCATGGACTACAAGTCTCAACCAATACACCCTGTTCCAACAGAGAATGAATAACGCCCTCTATGCCCATAATGGCCTTTTGAGGCAGCTTGTACTGCCTGACCATTGGAAATTGAACATTAGGTTTGAGTTTGACAATATGGGGAGAGGCAGATTTGACAAAATCCACGTGATTTTTATGTTTAGCCCACAACTCATTCGGAACTTCAGCCAGGTCACATGGAGGCCCAAATTGTGAGGGAAAAGGGGTTTTCTGTAAGACAAACATAGCGGCAGGCAGAGCCAGCTGCTGTGGGAGTCTTATCATAAACCTTCCATTCCCCAACGTTGTGATGGTGCCAGGTTGGTGACTGGAGACAGTAGACACCACATCACAGCACGTCTGCATCATATCATCCAATTGTTTTTCATCATCTCCCACGGTCAAAGCAATCTTAATGTGGGGCAGGATATCATCACATTTGTAGAAGGCTTGTTGTTCACTGGTTAATATAAGGGACAATACACAGCCTTCAGGGCCCACTAATATGAAATGTTTACACATCAGTTGGAATTGTTTATGTAAATAGGGCCCCACCACTTGTTGATATTCGACAGGGGAATCAACAGCAGCCACGCAACAGCACTGCAACAGAGGCCTCATAGCAGACATCAACGCAGCACAAGCAGGTGACAATTTAGCAACTTTTTGAATGTTTGCAAGAGCAAAATGTTCAGCCATATTAAAATCAGCCATAGTCCAACAATATCGAACTCCATCAACCAACTGCAACACCTGAACATCCTGCAATGTTTTGCTATCAGGGATGGTAAGAAAAAGACCGTCTGGAGTACATTGGATGCTTGCGTGCAACTTGCACAACAAATCTCGCCCTAACAGACCCACAGGTGTGCGCTCAGAAATAATAAATGAATGTTGAATATCTGTTCCTTCAACAGCCACAGGTGTTTGTTCAGAAAGGGCTTCTCTCAAAGGGATGCCTGAAACCCCCACAGTAAGGACAGTGGAGGACGAGGGAATACGCACCTTATCATCAGCGCGCACCGTTGAAATTGTGGCCCCACTGTCAACTTACATGTTAATGTGTGTACCCTCAATCTCAACAGGTATGGTAGGAATTTCATCTGGGGAATGAGAAAGGCAAATTTTAGTGTCTAGAAAAATTGTATCTGGCAACTTTGATTCTGAATCTGTTTCGTCCTCTCTGTGCCATCCCTATTGTGGAGGATAGGGGCCTGTGCTAGGTGCCGGCTCCGAAGGCCGCGCCAGCTGCTGTGGAGGAGGGGGAAAAGGGGGAGGGGGAGGTGGAAGAGCCAGGAGAGCAGACGTCCTTGAGGTTGGATACTGCTCCTGTGGTGGCCACTGCTGCTCTGGTGGGTGCTGCTGATTTTGATGGGTTTGATAATTATG
>JAFBJT010052703.1:0-29841 GCA_016785325.1 Chascanopsetta lugubris | reverse complement strand
ACACACACACACACACACACACACACACACACACACACACACACACACACACACACACACACACACACACACACACACACACACACACACACAGGCCTAGATGGACACTCACACACATTAATAGCACTGATAGGACTGGCCAGCACCCTACCAAGTGCAATAACTTTACTTTTTATATTAACAAAATCATCTCTCTTCTCGCCCCCTCCTGCTGTGTCGCTCCCTCGAGCTCCCTTCAACCCTTTTATTTCAGTTCACTGGCTTCTCCGGCCCCTGTCCCGTAATGAATCACAAGTCAGCATGTGACGCCTCTCGGTTGCTAGCCTCCCTTTGCACTCGTCCTTCTTCTTTCATTCTTTCCCTCGTATATCATTCTTTTTCTCTCTCTCCATCTGTCTCTTAATCTCCTAACAGAGAGACGGTTATGCCTTTCGGCTTCGTCGCCGGGCCTGGCTGGTGGGAATGCAGCGAAATAGTGGAAAAGTGACGGCAAAAGCATAGTTATTCTATCGAGCAGTGGTTCTCAACTGGTCTGGGGACGGAACCCACCATCACCCCTTAAAGGTGCAGTGTGTAAGATTTGTCATTTTTCACCTCTAAAAAGTGGAAAGTGATATTTATAGTCACCTAAATGTTTTATTTTTATTTTTTCCATTACCCATAAATGAGCACATTAAAGTATATTTATATGAGGAGTGGGTCCAAATCTTACACACTACACCTTTACCTTAGATAGTTCATAATATCACAGTATGATAACACAAAAAAAAGATAAACAAGAATGACCAGCAGTTGCCAATGCAAGAGAAGAATATATTCCCTTTTTACACCCAATTAGCTTCATTTTAATTAAAAACAACAAAGTTCACCTTAGGAATACAAGTTTTTTTTTTTAATTCTTTTTCCCAGTCAAAGGCCTGCAAACCACTTTTAGGTCATGACCCACCAGTTGAGAATCACTGCTATAAAGCAATATGTGCAATCCTCTTGAATTGAGATATCAATAAATGCAGATGTGGTATTAGCTGGTCGATTACCATGTCTAAATGATTCGAAACAAGGGGATCACATGATTGATGTGTATGACTCATCACCGACTCTCGTGCTGTCTGCATTAATATTCCATCTTTTCATATCACGTCCCATGTAAGGCAATCAAACCGTACACGCTGTCCACTCTCATCAACTCAGCGCAGATTCATCTGAGAAGCAGCTGACGAATGCGATGGGAAAATATTCCCAAACAGACACGCATGGCACCGAGTTGATTTGCACGCTGATTTGATTTGACGTATACTCATTGTCGATCATTACGTTAGCAAAATACATTTTGATGAGCACATTTCTGGTGCCAAGACGTCGTCCTCGGCGCTGGAGACAAGGGCAAAGGCTGTCATCAGTTGCTTTGTTTCCAAAGAGTTCCAGGAACTACACAGGCACATGAGCTACACTTGGAAGAAAGGGGGTGGGGTCACTTGTTCAAGTTGAAATCTGGAATATTGTGAAAAATGACACAACGGGAACACAACAGTGTGCACACATCAATAAAATAATTTGTGATGGTGGAAAAGGAATCTGAAATAGTTTGTTTTGTGCTGCATGACTTAAAACAGTGATTCTCAACTTGTGGGTCGGGACCCATAAGTGGTTCATGGACCTGTTTTCAGTGGGTCGCGGGCCTTTGATTGGGAAAATAAAGGATTTTTTTAGTTTCGTCTATTCACACTCCTCAACAGTAGGTGGCGATGATGCCCTATCATGCTAATAGACACCTGCCATTTCACAGATACAAGAAAATCTGCAAAGGTTCAAACTGCATCCTCTTTTTTATTAAATTAATGAATTAATTTCGAAGTTGAAATTTCCCTTGATTTCGGTCGCGGGCCATCATCAGGTCGTTACTCCAGAGTAAGCAAGGAACCAAGTTAAGGGAGCCAAGGAAAGAGGTAAATCCTCTAACAAAACTCAGCTTATGTTGTTGTCTAAATATGGTTTCTGTACATTCAAATTTGTCAATCACAAGAACCAGCTGTACTATGGTGGAACTGATATGCGCATTTACAAAATCAAGGAATAGAGACATCAGCATTGATATTAGCACAATTTGAAATGTGTAACACAAAAACAATAAATCTATTCACAAAGAAGTTACATGTCAGGCTTACCTTTCCTACGTATAGCGGCTCCGTTCCAGTGTACTCCTCCACCACGAAGAACTGATTCCACACCCATCCTCTCTTTACCCGCTCGAGTGACGAGGGCCCATCCTCCTGTCTACTCCCTACTGGGGTTGAACTGCTAGTCCTTGTAGTCTCACACGAGCCAAAGTTACAGCAGCTGAGGAGACCCAGCACCGTCAATAGTGTCCAACGCCTCCGGGTTGTCCGAGAAGGAGCCATTTTCATTCAAAAATACGAGAAAAACAAGAGAGAAGGAGGTATCCAACAGGGGTCTACATGTATAAAAGATACATGAAGACAGAACAGTTCAACCCAAACTCCGCCAGGGCAAAGTTAAAAAATGTCTTTGTGTGAGATGTTGAAAGTTAATCCATGGGATCACAAATCAATCTGAAGTTATCAGGTGAATACGAGCCAGGTCATGGAGCATATTGGATTTCTACCTCCTGCAGAGTGCCGGTGCGTATTCTCACATGGTCTGTCATTCTGATTCTGTCATAGTGTCTGCCCCACCTTTATAGAGTTTCTGATCTAAGGTCCAAGAGGCAAACAAAATCAAGAAAGCTAGGTTTTGTTTTACAGGAAACTTGATTCTAACAGACAGGAACACCCATCAGTGTTGCACGGCCTCAGAAGAGTGATGCTTTCCATTCATTTATGCCTCTCTCGCTTGCTTGCTCCCATTTCACTTGGGGGTAGGTCACTTTCAAATGGCCGGGTGCACCTTTTTAATACCAAGTTGTCCAAAAGTTATTCAATGGAACTGTTGTGGCACGAAAAAGAACTCCTCTGTCGTCACGCTCCTTGAAAAGTCATGACTGTGTTTGTCTCCTGAAGCAGAATCCTTGAACTTGAGAAAAGGCCGGCTACTTTTACTGCTAGTGAGATTATGTTGATCTTCAATGGCTTTTCCCTCCAGAACAAACCAGTGGTTTGGAAAGTTCATTCTTCAAAAGGGGGTCTACGGTGTTTCTCCGTGGCACCATGGTGACGGCTTCATCAGGGATTCAAAGGCAGGGAAAGGACAAACCTGTGAGGCAGAATAGAAAATTGCTGTTATCATAATTGCAATTTGGACTGAATCTAGAATGTGTTTTCTACTTGATACTTCTAAAGGTCACCTGAGCATGAAAATCAGTTATTTATAACACTGACTCCTTTACTTTTTCAAAAAACACTTCATAGGTAATGAAAGGATTTGTTTCAATTTGCAAAGTAGGAAATACAAATCCTCCATTGCTAACTTTCTGTTTATTTGTGTCTTCCTTTTCACCTCTGTGTTCTCCCAGCCACAAAATCCATAATGTGTCGGTTCTGTTAGGATTATCCTGAGGAAACTGTTTTCCGCCAGTGACTCTTGTGTTCAGCAAGATTTTTAACAATGTGCTGTGAGCCGGAGAGCGATGGAAACACAGCGAAGAGAGGACGGGGGAAACCAGGTGTGCGGAAAATAGGAAGGAGAGAGACAGAAGAGGGAGAGAAGGGGGGAGAAAAGAAGAGGGAGGAGGTCATTGTTCATCACACACCAGACTCAGAGCATCTGTCTACCTTTCGTCCGACTGATGGAGCGGCCCCAACCTAAGTCAGCTGATTAATTGCATGAGGGAGCACTAATTGGATAAAAGTATTAATCAATTAATTCCATCCAATGAGGCAACAACACCCTAATACTTCGGGCAAACACTGGAAAGTAGTCGGCAGGAAGAAGGGAGGTGCAGACACGCTCCTTTGCCGTTGAGGAACATGCAAAGTGGCAAAAGACAGAAGTGATGGGGCAGAGAAAAGGAAGAACAGAAAAATAGAAACATGAATGAAAGACAAAACATTCACAAGTCAAAATGTAAAAAAATTGAGCAATAATATCATTTAATGTGTCTCTGGAAAAGCCGCAACACCCGTAAAGGAAAAGCTCCTCGGCCCAGCAGGTGGTTTAACCTATTGCATTTCTCTGCCAGCTGGGAGACGACTTCTAATCTCGCCCGCCTCCTGCCCGGTAGCGAGCTTCGGAGCTTCCGGAAATAATTCCTTCTCAGGCTGTTGGTCAAGGCAATGTCCGTGGTATTGGAAACCAAGTGCTGTGGGGGTGTCCAATCTCCAGAGCAAACAGTTCGACAACAACTTAAACAGCTTAGAGCTCTTCATTCACTTGGTTGTTAAAAGCTGTGGCTACCAAAGGTGGAATCAGGCTTTGGTGTTTGCACATACACGCAATGGCAACAATATGCTGAAGCTATAGGGCAAAGTCAAACAGAGGTAGAGCATCACTGTATTTCTGCACTTGTTTGAGTCTGGACATTTTTCAAAGGATTGAATAATATTTTTGTTCAATAGTTACAACCCCACAAATTAATCTGGGTAAAGGGTATACGCAAATTGCATATCTTTATTCAATGCACGATAACATTTCACTTCACCTTAGATTATGTGCCAGGTAAATGCTAAATGAGAACTGTTTATCAAAAGCCCTGCAACCTGTATAAATATATGTTTCTGTAAATTATGATGCACTTTACTGGTCAGTGGCACTCTGGTTGGATGCCAAACTTATTTTCCTTGTTCTGTACTTGTTCTGTGCAATGACAATACATTTGAATCTGATCTAATCAGATAGATAGAGTGTCCCCAGTATCAGTCCTAACACAAGGACATCAGTTAGTATGCAACACTTTTGACAAAGTATGTATATTTCTGATGGCTTTTCGGTAACAGACCATGGATACATGAATGGATGGGTGGATGGATGGATGGATGGATGGAAATTGGGTTGCCATGGCAGCCACATGTACAGTTACAATTCATATATTGTTACAGCATATAGAGAATGGGGCTTGTGGCTGAATGAGACTACAGCCTACATCAAACATCAAGGGCGTCATTTACACTCTAATATCATCAATGTGGTGTCAAGTTTATTTTGTTGCAGGAAGCATATGAGCATCCTGGACTTGTGTTTTGCTACAGGGCTTATTTTTGGTCATCATTCAAAATTCATTAGTGAAGTCCCATTGACTTGAACCAGTGCGATAGGAATTTTACGGGCTGACATATTAAGTTGTGTCATCCCCTACCTGTCTATGGAGAGGTGATGAGTCAAGGAACAGACAAATCTTATTTTTAGATCAGTCAAATGCTACATCCCCACTGCATGTCAGGTTTTCTGTTCAGAAAATGTGTTTTTACATAAGACACATCCTAGGCATCAAGTGTGGCATTGTCTGACTGGATTTTGCGCACTCCATCTAATAATCTTCGTAATCATGTTACGTTCATACCGGACCACAACTAGGTCAAAGATATGCAATCAAAATAAGCCTCCAAGTTAGTTGCAGCATTGACCCAAAAACCATATCTGAGTGAAGGATAATGTTTCTTTCTTGCTGTGGACATTTCGGCCAGACGGACAAACATAAACAGTGCACTGTGTGAGAATTCTGCCTCCTGCGTTCACTAACAGTGGGAGTGCACTCCTCAGAAGGAGCCGTGGTCTGACGGCAGCACTCTCCGACAATGTCCTGTGCCCTCCCTTCTGTAAGATCCAGCACTTGGGCCTGCAGAGGCTGCTGGCCGGCCCTTGCTGCGTGGCAGTCGGTATGACACACTATTATCGCCCTCTGCAGAGGCTGAGCTGTGTCACTCTGCAACCCAAAACTCCACTGTGATAATAAAAGAACAAGTTCCAACATTTCTGTGTCTCCCATTCTATACTCGCTGGCAACAAGGGTTGTGGCAGTCTGTCTGAGAAAGTCCCACTGTCTGCTTAATAACCTCCACCTGAGATACAAAGTAATCTCTTGCAGATATGAACAATGTGCTGCTCCTCCACCATCTGCTCAGGTGTGAGTAGTATCTCAGTCAGTCTTGTGTGTGGCTCTGATCTGTCCTTCCTTAAAAACCAGGATTCAGGAACTAAAGGCATCCTGTTCCCGAGGGATGCCATAGAAATACAATCATCCAGAGTATGAATCCATGTTGAATTGAATGCTTAGTAATGTCATTTATTTGTTTAAGCTCTTTCCTTAGCAAATAGTGCGAAAGGAACTATAGTAACGGTTAGATGAGATCAAACGATTATTATAGTTATTCCAGCTCAGCATGAAAGCTGCTATGTGCAGGTACAAAACCATGGTCCATTCCAACCACTTCATGATGGCTTGCCAGCAGAACCTCGCAAGTATGTTATAAACCAAACAAAAAACAGAGTGATCGTCAAGGGGACGCTGCATCAGAAGCGTTGATAAGGCCTACAAACCTGAGGCATGCACGGGGTAACGTATTAATGTATATTTACATGAGGAGCCATCTGTGGAGGCTGCCATATTTTTACAGTAGTAAAAGTGGACGTAATAAACATCTTTTGAGTGCTCATGACAACTGAAGTCTACCATAGGTTTTCCTGCATGCTCGGAAGGGTGAGGGTGAGCTGATGGCTAAAACATGCAAGCACACCTATAGATGTCACCAAATCTTACACAATCTTGTGTTGTTCATGCAGAATCATGGTGATACAAGATGTCCATCTTCATGTCTCTGAAATTATGTCATATTGCATTGAATCCCATAGAAATGCAAATCATAGTACAAATGTATATTCCACCTAGCTCAGATGATTTTCATGATGTGAGTTTTAGGACAGATATTCTAATGCCATCCTTGTGACATGCTGCTTGTATCAGTTGAATTGGAACATGAAGGTTCCGAGTCACCTTGTGTTTGAATGGTGCCAATTCTGCTCTTCTCCTCGCAATCATTAAAAAGGTTTGAGAACAACCATCGCTGCCATGACTCCTCCAGGATCTTATTTTATTTCCCCTGTGCTCTAGGTAGTAACCTGCCCACGCTGCTGTTTCAGGTTTGAACTGACAATAAACAAATTTGGTGCCTGGTGATGTGCCTGATGCTTGTGCAACAGCGAGGATTTAAAAACATGCTGTTATTGTATTATTGTTTTGATAAGGAAAATAAAAGTATAATAGTTTGCCGGGACAGAACAGTTCTGCACACATTCCCTATTCAGTACAGATGAGATCAGAATACGTCCAACTACAAGACAAGTTCAAATGAAAGTTTGTTTCAGAAAAAAACACAGATCAAATACAAAGGTACGTACTTTAAATGAGAGAAAGTCGAGTGATTGACAGTCAGTCAAAAAAAGCTTGCTCGACTTAAATTGATCACAAATGGTTCTTTTCCAATTTGATGTGTTTGAGCAGTTGAACGATAACTTCAAAGAAATACAAACATGCAGTGTTTCGCTCTCTGCCTCAAAGGCAAAACAGTGGAATGGAAGTAATTTTTTGTTTTGCCTATCTCCCCTCTCCCTTTTTCCTTACAGTAGATGACTTAACAGCGCGGCAGGCCGTTTGAATATGTTTAATTAGGAAGCATTTGTATCAAGCATTCTTTTTTTGTTCTGTTTTTTGTCTGTGTGCACCACAGCAGCTCGGAATTTGCTTTGCTAACTGAAGCGTTTGCCGCGCACCAACTGCTCAGCATCTAAAAACAAAATCCGCACACTCCTCCAATGAATCTCCCTCTCCTTCTGTTCTGCCTCCCCACTTAGAGAATTCCATTAAGTGTGTACACATTTACTCATAATTAGGTCTAAAACGGGGGAAAGTCTAATGAGTGAGAGAGGGAGGCGCAATGAGAGGAGGGTTTTTATGTGTGCGTGTATTATTTTAACTCCGACTTGACGATCGCCACAAGTCAGACGCTGTTATTTGTAGCAACAAATTAGCGAGCACGTCAATTCCGGGGCCTTATTTTCCAACAGTGGATAAGAAAAGTTGTTGTTGATGGTGGAAAGAAAAAAATATAGGTGACATATCTCTGGCTTGGCCTTATCTCTCTCTTTCCACCCCCTCCTCTTCTGCTCATTCTCCAATCCTAAGCTATTGGCAAGCACTGTGCAGCCATTCATGACCTATTAGAGTGCTGGATTGATTCTAGAGCATGGCTGCAGCCTCTCATCAGTGGGCATGCCTGGAGCAGGCCCTTTGACAGCTGGCAGCCGACAGACGACAGCCAGGCAAGACTGATCACTGCAAACTGATAGGCACGGGGCCAATGGCCGACAAACAGCCTGGTAATGTCGCAGCGTATATGCGAGTTTGTGTAACAATGCATTGGAGGAGAGGAAAGCAGCAAGCACCAGGGGTGTCAGTTTCTGGCCACTTGCCCTCTTCGGCTGACACGCGGCTACGGTCGGAGATTATAGATACATTATAAAATGAAGTATTAGTGCTCTGAAAAAAGTAGTAATTAGAAATATAAAACTATAATTGTGTTTCAGAGTTAATGCAGGACTGCATTACAATGATTATCTTTATTATTGTTGTGAGGAAAAGTATGATAGTGCTATTATACAGCATGCGATTATAACCCTGCTCCAGTTGGTTGTTCTTTCGCTAAATACAGACAATGTATCTAATTTGTGTGGGTTTTTTGTTTTGTTTTTTAAGGTACAGTCAGTAGATATCCTTCAGACTTCATCAAAACTCATTAGGTCCATTCTGGATAACTGTGTAAACCCTGTGGTGAGACAAGGCGGCCTCAGTAAAGAGGACCTGCTCCTCTAACTATGAATGGCTCACTTCAGGATAATAAAAACAATTCATATGCATTAGCTGATTGTACTCTAAGAACACATTTTCCAGTATAAATGTAATTTTACTTTACTTTTACATACTGCACATTTACTTGATGGAGTATACTGCTTGTTTTTAACATTATCCAGTAGCTGATGTCGTTTTTCTTTCTGGACAAACACAACCTGTGTGACTTCACATGAATTTCTGATTACAGGCTAATGAAGGGATCAGAGATAGACATTAATCAGCGGCACAGAAAAGTTGCATTATCCCCCTTTAAAGCAGGGTACATGTGATGGTGATCATGTTGTTTGTAGTCACCATTGTTAGTGTTAACTCTACACTAATTTCTAACCCATATAACTATATGGTAAATTTACACTGTTCACATACTTTTAATCACTGGCTTACATCACATAACATTAAAGCCTATATATATGCCTGCAGCGCAAATGGGCCAACTGTTGATTTCATGTAGCCAACTAATTGCTGACAATGATGAGGTTATGGTTAATGCAGGTTTAGAAATGGAGTTTATATTGATTTTTTAAAATTTCATTACAACATACAGAAGAATGGTGTGAATAACCTGGATGGGAAAGTTCACAGAGTTCACTGCTGCACTCATCCAGTCCGCTCCATGTCCCACAGCTCAGCTTTAGGGATTATTTGCTGAAATGTGTCATGAGGAGCTTGACATGTCAGCTGATTGGTCAGTATATTTGGATTTGTCTTCAGAACAAGTTTTCGGCCCACATATTTTTTTGCCCCCATCTCACGCCGTGATAAGCTTGTTATTGTTCCTTCTCTCCTCTGTATTCTGCCTATCCTGATCCAGATTGCCACTTCAGAGAGTTGTATGGAGTGCATGAGTAAGGTGTGTTAATGACCAAAACATACATGATTCATGCAGACTGCATAAAACTGATGAATGACTCACTAAAGCCTAATTGTCACAGTTTGTTCAGTCACAAAAAAGAGTGGCAGCTCTAATCTCATTGTAGCAATACAATGATAATAAAGGCAATTCTATTCTATTCTATTCTATTCTATTCTATTCTAATTGCAACCTCCAAACAGGAGGTGACAACATTGAGGCGAAACAATGGTAAACATCAGTTTACCCTGTTCCAGTTATGGCAGGTGCTTTAACTTGGTGGGCGTATAACTAAACCTTAATGCACAGCATGTGAGTGTAATGTTACATGATGTGCTCACCTATGGTGGAGGAACAGGGCAGTGAGTGCACACATGGTCTACTGACATGCTGAAACATCCTTATAGTACCATTAAAGGTGCATTGGGCAAGATTTGTGGGAATAATGTTTTATGCAAATCGGTTCTCGGGCCGTTATAAACACCAAAAATAATACTGACTTACTCAGTTGCCTCAGCTGTTGTGTGAATTAACTCAAGTCTCAAGGCTTTCGTGGCTAAATTATGTTAGTTTGACACATATGAGGCTAGCTGGCTCTTATACAATGGCAACAACAGTGAATAATACATAGCTCACAAAATAGAGTTGGATTGGCGGTACTGTAGCCCAGCCGAGATCAGAGCACGATGGGCAGCATTAGCTCAATTAGCTCCATTGCAGGCAGGTAGGAGGGAGTCTCAGCAAGTTAGTGGCAGGCTTTCATGTTTTGATGATTGACATATTAAAAGTCAAAGTGTCAGCATGGTTGCACAGATTAGCTCCACGTTATTTCGCGGCCACAGATGTCAGGGTTTTCAATCATAGTTGAAAAGTTCCATAATGCTCCTTTAAAAGCAAGCAACCACCCATCTCCAAATACCGAATGCTTCATGCAATGACGCTTAATACCCTGACACACTGACTTTTTGGTTTTCCTCAAAAACCTCAAATACCTCAAAAAGTCATTGACTAGATTTCTGTGACATTTCCAGTGACTTTTTAATGGGCAGTGCCGGCATAATTATGGCCACTGCTGGGAAACTTCAACTATTTTACTTTGAAAAAGATATTTCTGAGTTTTAAGCAGCCTGACATTCAATTTGTACAATTCCCCAAAAAGTCAGTGCCAGCTTGTGCAACTTCCAGAAGTTCTCCAATTATACTATGCCCAGTTCTGGGTTCTTGAATTCAAATTGAAAGTGTTACACCAGAGAATCCCCCAGAAACCTGATATACACAACCAGGGGAAAAGAAGGGCTGACAAATGATGTGTATTTTTTATATAGTGACTTTGACCTTTTCATTCAAGTAACATTTGCAGTAGCCATATGATTATATTAGTTTTACTGTTCATGTGTGTGGAGAGCCATTGGGAAGTCAGGCTGTGCAAGTCTTAAATGAGTGGATATTGTTTCAGTGGAGCAAATCTCACTTGGCTAGAGTGGGGAAAGACTTAGAGACAAGTCTCAATGGGCCTAAATTGCAGAAGCACTAGGAAGCCCAAATTAACATGGCAGATCCATGTGACATATGCATACAGCCATGTTCTATCTCCAAATCTAACCATCCAACCCCCCCTGCAAAGATACAATGGCAGGTCCACATAGCATATACTATATGCATACAGTCATTTTCTATCTAAATGTAACAGAGCTAAGATGAACGTACACTGCACTCCCCCCAACCCTAACCCTTTTTAACTTTATTCACACGATTCCAGTTACCATGGCATATGCCTGCAAAAGGCAACCCAATTACTGCAAAGCTAAAGTCCTATACCTGTAAAAATGCAACTTTACTATACTTTCACTAACATACCCATTCGTAAACACATGGTTTTTTACATGTACTATAGTTCCCATGGCCTCTAACAAGAAAGCATCAGAAGTAACAAACAAACATTTACAATGGCTCTTAGAAGCCATTAAAACACAGGGCATCGGAGAGGGAAAATGGTGCTTTTATATCCACACTATCCATCCTCTACAAAAGAAACCATAGCTTGCATACCGAGGGCAGCCTGTGGCTCGAGGTCTCCAGGCTGGAAGCTGCAAATAACGATTCTAACACTGTCGAGCAAACCCATCGGAATTTGTGAAATTCCCTAAGTCACACAAGAGAAAGCACACAGTCGGTCGGCCACTCTTTCCATCAGAGGTGGGAAGAGGAGGGAAGGGTTCCGACACGAGTCCCCAACAGCTCAGCTGGACGGCTCAAAGATCCGAGTGCAGCTGTGAATTACAGCCGAGAAGCAAACTCTGAACGTTTTGAGTCAGCGAATTTTCAAAACTCCATGTCATGCTTTAATTCATAATTAATGTTTTCATGAATGGGGTGTGTGCATGTGTTGGAGCTATAGCCCAAAATGCCCCCAGTGGCCACCCTATGAACTGCACATTACTTCACTTCCTATTGTGCTTCATCCGTCTGCTCCGGAGGTTACCCCTCGGCATAGACAGAATAACACACACGAGCTTCACCTATACAAAAAATTTATGCAAACAGTTTGTTTTGTATACAAACAAAAATACACGTAAATCCCTCATCCTATTTATTCTCTCTCTCACTCTCCATTGCTTCCTTTCTCTCCTTTCTCTCTCTCCTATTCTACATTCTGTGCATCTCGTCGTGGTCTCCGTCTTTGTCTTCGTGTCTCACTCACTGTCAACAACTTCCCAAACCCCATTGTTTTCCGCCGCTCCCCGCCTCTCGTCTTCCTCAGTGTCACTTTTATTTTGTCGTCCCTTTTTTTGGGGGGGGGGGGGCTTTCACTCACTTTCACTCTTCCTTCACCCTGCCTTCACACCTCTTCCTCTCTATACCCTTGCGCTGTCTCCGCACCAGCTTTCTCACTCATCTCTCCTTCGCACCATCACTTTTATTTGTTCTTTTATTGCCACCCCCCTCCCATAACACCTCCACCCTGTCCTCCTGTTGTCTGTTTAACAGTCTGAGCGTCGCTCCCACTGCAGCTTTCCCTTTCATTCCTTTCCGATTCCATGCTTTGTTACTTTAAAACACAATATCTCTGGAGATTTGTGTGTATGTTTCGAGCATCTTTGGATTAGTGACGGCGTTTCTTCACACACAACCATGCAAATATGTTTTCATCAATATCTTTGCCTTGGTCTTACTTATGATAATGATAATTTCTCATTGCAGGTTGCACTGTGACAAAAAGTGGAATAAGATATTACCATCAGATGCAAGATTTGCACTTTATATTTGGAAGTTAATAGCCCTGAGGTTGACACATGGCCACGTTTACTCCCCATGGGCCCCGTTTGCTCGCCACAGTATATCTGAGATTGATGTGCGCACTGATTTTTGCATTTTACTCAAAACCGTTCCTGTGCACACACAGATGAGCATGCCATGCTCAGACAAACACACACACACATGCACACACACAAACACGCTGCCCGTACATAGCAAAACATATCTAGCTCCATCTTCCCATTGCCAGAATCTCCCCATCAGATGGATGAAAGCTTCCATCAAAAGCTGGGCCCAGGAGGAGTTCAGACAGTCTGCTTATTCGAGTGAACCCGACACCAGAGTCCAATCTCCTCTGCCATGCTTATTAAATAGTCTATTTTGTCATTTCCAATCCCAATTTGTCACAGTCACTTGGCTCAGTGGCCCTATGCCATGTCACAGAGGGGTGACAAAAAATAAAAAAATGAATGAAAGGAACCGGAGGCACAACAGCAAACATCTCTCTTTCTGTAGTGTTTATGTTGAAATAGTAAAGTTTTAATGGGCTGTTTGCTTTGGAATACAGTTGTGTTGCAATGAAAACAAGGACACCGGCTCTGGGAACTTCTGGAAAATATACAGAAATGATGAGGCTGCGACTAGGGCAAACATTATGTAGTGACAAATATATGCAATATAAATATATGCATTACATTTGTCCATATAGTTATTCATAGACCCAACTACCAAGGTGTTTTTCCCTTCAACAATTTTAACTTTAAAGGTGCAGTGTGTAAGATTTAGTGACATCTAAAGGTGAAGTTGCATGTTGCATCCATCATCTCACCCTCACCCTTCTGAGTATGCAGGAGAGCCAATATGGTAGACTTCAGTTGTCATTAACACTCCAAAAGATGCAATGTATGTCCACTCTGGGCTACTGTAAAAACATGGCGACCTCCGTAGAGAGGACCCGCTCCTCATGTAAAAATACATTCATGGTCTCCTTTAAAGGTACAATGTGTACGATTTTGGTCAATTTCTGTCACTTCTATGTGTGAAAATAGAATTACCAAACAATTATATACAGACATTTTTACAAATGTATAATCACCTCAATGTCTGATATCCTTTTGACAATATTCTTAATTTATCCCTGTAATGCATCTTTACATCAGGAGCAGGTCCTCCCTATGGGGGCCACCATTTTTTTTACAATAGCGCAGGGTGGACATACTTGACATCTTTTGACCTTTAATGACAACCGAGAGCTACTGTAGGTTCTCCTGCAAGAGTGAGGCAATGGATACAATATACAACTTTACCCATAAACATCACAAAATCTTACACACTGTACCTTTAATGGTAATGAAATGAAATAAAACATGTAGGTTATGGAGAAATGACTGCACCTTTAAAGTTGTCCATCATGTCATATACAATGCAACCAACTGCAAACATCTATAAACGCGTCCAATTTTGAACCAAATCACCTGCCCTTTCAAAGCATGGTGCACATCTCATGCCATAATCATCCAGCACATCATTTCCAGCTGACCACAGCATCCAGCTCTCCATTTCAAAGCCACCAGACATCTAACGTATTTCATCTGTTTGGATTCATCAATCCCACTGTTGTTCAACATGGATGCAGCCTCTGTTTGTCTGCCAAACATACTGCACTCCAGCAGCAGCCTGCTAGCCGGACCTTCGCAATTGCTCTGCCCCCCCCCCCCCCCCCCCCCCCCAAATTCCCCTCCCCCCCCCCCCCCCCCGACTGACTGGACTCTATATTCTGAATCCAAAAAAAGCCTGTGTTGTATTGGCAAGTCAATGATATGCGGCCAAGCATGACTGGGTAGAACCAAATCTGCATTGACACAGGGAGCTGTCTGGAGAATGGGTGCTGCCTTGCATTAGGCTGCTGTGTTTGCGTAAGGGTCATAATGAGAGGTGACATATTGTCAGTGCGTTGCTAAAGCTGCTCTTCTAATTACACTAATTGCTGCTTTTCCACCCCCTCACCCGCTCTCCCTCCCTCTCTCATCAAATCTCCGTCCTTCACTCCTTCTCCTCCCTGTGCTGCCATGTTCCCTCGCTCCCGTTCCAGTTCTGCTGCTAATCTTTAAAAACTAAAAAGCGTCCTCCCACATACAAAGATGAGCTCCCACCCACCCCCACTCTTTTCTCCTTTGTTTACTTGCATTTGTTTTTCTCAAACTACTTTTTCTACAATCTTTTTGTCCACGTTCTGTCCATCTCATCCTCTCTTTTGTCTCCGTTGGACCAGCCCGAGCACAGATAGGTGCCACAGGATCCACTGCTGCAGCACAGACAGGTCCCAATACCAGGGCTGCCAGCTACACATTCACTAAATCGCTCATCTCACGGGTGGTTGGCACTCTGTATCCTCAGCTTTGGCTGGGAAAGGGAGAGAACAGAATCACACAGAGGGAGAGCGAGAGAGAGAAAGAGAGAGCGAGAGGATATGAATGCCTCAAACCAAAAGAAAAGGGCAGTAGGATCTAAAGGGGGTAGACTGGACCAAACTCTGGTGCCAAGAGCTCGCTCCTCTGTGACTCAGTGTGTGTGTGTGTGTGTGGTGTGTATGTGTACTAACACGGGTGCATGCATGTGTGCAACATAATGCAAGTCGGTGTGTGTCCATGCATGCATGTATAGGCATGCGTGAGTCTCTGTGAAAGACAGGTGATGGCTAAGGTAGTTGACAGCTGTCAGCACACATAGGGCCGGGATGGTGGAAGAGCGCCGGTGTCTGTCAACACACTGCTCCGACTCTGCCCTTAGCTTCGGGCCGACTGTACTCAGGACACCCAGAGACCACTGGTGCTTTTCACAGTCGTTCCGAGCCAATGCAAATGCAAGGGAACCCGGAGTGCTGGATAGACGGACGCACTGTCAACAAGTTGAATATATTCCAGAACATGTCTGACAGGTTGCTTTGCTGTTTTTTTATTTTTTTCATGAAAGGAGGCCTGATGCATCATGGATCAGTGGAGTGGTCTCCAGCAGATGGTTTTGCATCATATGCTGAGTATTTCACAGCAAAGTAACCATTAACAATTACAAACAACCTTGCCACAGAGTCCTGATATGTGTCTATGCCTCTGCCAGTGTATGATGCAGCCTCATCTGGTGTGAAGAACGGTGTTACTCAACAGGATGTATGCGACAACTTGGATTATTAAAACATGCTGTATCAAAGGTGCAGTGTGTACGATTTTGGTCAATTTCTGTCACTTCTATCTGAAGAAATAGAATAACAAAACAATTATATACAGCCATTTTTTTTACTGTATAATCAGTAGCTTTTTATATAAGCCTAAAATGTATATTTACAGCAGGAGCAGGTCCACCCTATGGGTGCCCCCATGTTTTCACAATAGCCCAGACTGGACGCACTAAACATCTTTTGAGCATTAATGACAACTGAGGGCTACCATAGGTTCTCCTGCATGCTCGAAAGGGAGGGGTGAGATGATGGATACAACATGCAACTTCACCAGTAGATGTCCCCAAATCTTACACACTGTACTTTTAAACATATTCTGACTAACTGCAGTGAGCACCAAATGTAACTCAGTCATTATCATGCGATGCCAAAACATACAACGACCTAGCGCCATGAACTAATCTAATCTCAGACCCATCGGAGTGAAACCACGTCCGAGCTATTGCTGTTAAATTAAATGATACAGAAGTGTGAGCGCCGAGTCCCACGACACCCTGTGCTCCCCTTCATGTTTCCCTCAGATCTACACTGATCCCATACATGACCTCTGTGGAATCCCATCGACACAGCTCCATCATAATGATGTTGAACTTGAATCCCTCATACTTGCAAGGAATAGCTAATTAAACCTATATATCTATAGGTTATTTATGTAACTGAAGGCTGCCATAAGTTGTGCTATTCAGCTGCAGCACATAACTTCACCACGAGAGGTCAATAAACCCCATATAGAAAAATGACTCGTGCTTGGAAGGGAAGACTTATCTTAATGATCCAGTGGATGTGTCCTAAGTGCACATAACAAAAAAAAGAAAAAAAAAGATTGAAAGTGTACATAAAAAACAAATATTAAAAAAATATCTCATTCTCCTGTAATCTCTTAATCCATCTCATAATTTCTGTTCCCTCACTTTATCTGTCTCGGGTGTGTGTGTGTGTGTATGTATATGCGTATTTGTAAGTGTGTGTTTACTCTCCCTCCATCTGATTGCACTTCTCCGGCTTTGTTCATCATCATGTAACATGTGATCTGTAATATCAGAGGAATACACATTTCAGCGGGACCTCAGAGGGCTGCAACATGTTTATTTAACTTCCCTCTTGAACACTGTGGGAACCCCGGCGACGTAATATGTTGCGACAACAGCCAATCTCCATCCTCAAAGCAAGGAGCAAATATATACAACAACAAAAAAATACAACCCCCCCCTCATGTGCTGAGGCTTCATCTGCCAGCACAAATTAATCACCAAAGTTGTATCTGTCTATTGCAAACAACTATTGTCAACAACGTTAAAAGAAAGAACATATGTCAACATTAGGTCATGATGATCACCAACCAACCCCCCCCCCCCCCCCCGGCCTCCCCTGCCAATCTCCATCTCCTCCACCTCTATAATAAAACCCTACTTTTCTCCTCAGTGGAGTTCATTCCTCCCGCTGGAAAGCTTTCACCGGGTGGCTATTCATCCTCACTCCGTCCGCCGGTGTGGTGCACTCAGCCATAAGATTCCCATTAGGCCAGATTGTGGACAGAAAAGACCCGAACCTGACTGTGTGTTTCTTCTCACTCTCCGAGCTCTGTGCTGGTCGAGTGTTTGTGAAACTGTTGGTGGACACTGAGGTAAATGCCTCTCTCTATCTGAGGCCCTAGTGTGGTGCTGTCCTACTCAAGATTGCTGCACCCCTATTATAGTTACAAAAAGAAAACAACAATCCATAAGGAATATGAAGTTATCACTCTACTACTCTGCTTAGTATATACATCGCATGTTAAAGTGTACGATTTCGGTCATTTCTGTCTCTTCTAAAATATTACAAAACAATTGCATACTGACAATTTCATGAATTTATAATCATGTAAATGTGGTCCTCTCTATCGGGGCCGCCATGTTTTTACAATAGTAAAAGTGGACGTACTAAACGTTTTTGGAGTTTTAATGAGAACTGAAATCTATCAGAGGTTCTCCTGCCTGCTCAGAAGGGTGAGGGTGAGGTGATGGATACAACATGCAACTTCACCTGCAGAGGTCACCAAATTGTACACGCTGCACCTTTAAGGGGGCATCTGTGTTTTTGCAGCAAAACACAATAGGAGATGACACCCCCGTTTTCACATTAAGCCAAACGAACGTGTTATTTGCAGAAAGGTCAAGCCTCGGAGCCCGGGGACAGGGTTGTGTAACTGCAGTAATTATCATGTAGCTGCTCACAAATCAGGGGACATGTCAGATGTCAACAGGCAGCACATACACTGCTTCCATCCCTGCTTTGCAAAGGTCACATAGGAGGAGGTTACTTAAAGGGAAATGCTTGAGTGACTGCTCAGCTTGGCAGATGATTCATTTTCATCTTTTCAGTTTGAATGACAACTGAGGGCTACCATTAGTTCTTCTGCATGTTCAGGCGAATAAGGGTGAGGTGATGGATACAACATGCAACTTTGCAACTAAATGTCACCAAGTTTTACACACTGCACCGTTCATTTGTGATACTTCTGAATAAGTCATTATACTATTGATACATTTAACTTCAAATTGTATTAAAATCATCTTATTCAACTTCTTTTAAACACATATCTGCATTCACATGGTAGCTAGCCAAGAATTAATACATGGCTTCATGGCTTTACTTTCAAGTAAACTTAAAGGTGCAGTGTGTACGATTTGAATCAATTTCCGTCACTTCTATCTGTAGAAATAGAATTAGAAAACAATCATATACAAACGCTTTTACAAATCTATAATCACTTAAATGTATGACTTGCTTTTACATTATATTTACATCAGGGGAGGGTCCTCCCCATAGGGGTCGCCATGTTGATACAAATGCCCAGAGTGGACTTACTAAACATCTTTTGAGCTTTAATGACAACTGAGGGCTACCAGGTTCTCCTGAATGCTTGAATGCTGGGGTGATGGATACAATATGCAACTTCACCACTAGATGTCACCAAATCGTACACACTGTACCTTTGAGAGATTTGACAAACCACTTATTTATGTTTGTTGTTGACAGGTATTTCACACCAATACTGTATCTAAACCTATCTGTCCGTTAACTGTACTGCTTGTACTCTTGTTAGGGGTTGGGGTGTGTGTGTGTGTGTGTGTGTGTGTTGGGGGGGGGGGGGGGGGGGGGGGGGGGGGGGGGGGGGGGGGGGGGGGTAGCAGGAGTTTAGCTTAGCTGACATTGGGCGAGTGGTGCCCTGGAAATATCACCAGTCTATGACAGGGCCGCCATAAGCTGCTTTCACCCATGTCCCGTGGAGTGTGCCCAGATGATTTAGCGTGGACTTTCTCTGTAGTTTGCTGTTCACACATGAATGATGCAGCGAGAGGTTTTTAAACTCTGACACTTTCACAAATAACAGCAGGCAGGACATAATGTATACATTCTGCTGCAGAAATGGAAAATACAGTGCTTGGTTTAGCACTGTTGTCATTGAAATCTGTGTTCGTCTTTATCAGCTTGGAACATCCTTGGATATCTAATGCCCTCTTAAGTGGCATGTGCCTTCTGCAGGTTGCGTCCTAGAAGTCATCGTCTTTACGTTTTAATGTAATTGCGCCAAACACAAATCCAATCTCACCACATATGGAGAAGTCTGCCCATCTGGAGTCTGCACACTCATACGGCTAGGATGGATAATTGAGTAACCAAAACACTCTATGCGTTTCTTTGGGTTGTGCGAGAGCCCAGCTCTACCCATGCACACATCACAGCTCCAGAGAGAGACCTTTGAGTGATAACCCCTGCGCCAACATTCTGCCTTACTATTAGTATTTGAATTTCAATTTATTTTAACATGACTTCAAGACTCCCCTTTAATTAAATGCAATCAGGCTGCAGGTATGGAACGTACAGTGGTCTCCTTCGCACACATGCACTGTTTCCCCGCACCTGTGAGGCATCACCATCTGTGCACACAACAAATAACTTAATCCTTCAAACATCCTGACACAGGTTTTACTTTGAGGTTGTGTTCAAATGGAGTGAAACTTTTATTTGATTCAATTTTTGTCAGGCCAGTATCTTTAATAAACACAGAAAAAAATGCTAACAAAATGAGTCAGACATCTGTGTTCCTCAGAAATGAGATTTACTCATTAGCCCAATTCTGACGGTTATGTTTCCATCTCAGCAGCTTTAGTTTGATAGAAAGGATGTTATGAATTAAATTAGAATCAGAGAGAGCAAAAGTTGCACCTGTCCCACATTAGCACTGCTGCAAACTTTCCTTAAAGAGTTCAGCAATCGTAAAAAGTTGGTGGGGTTACACTATATGAATATATATAAACTTGAAAATCATTCAGTAGTCCGAGAGAGGTGAGGCAGTTAATTCATTCTGCTTGGAACTGGAGGGATGACGGTGCATGTATCTGCACACCGTGTTTAGGCATCACTGTGTTTCTTTTGAATGGGCGAATCCTAAAGAGATACAGCCTGAGCTGTTTGGGAGGAACAATGAATATAAAGCGCAGAGAATCAGCCAACAGCAACTGATTTCATATAATAGCCACTTCGCAGGACACGCCTCCTCATCATCTCAGTGAGAGCCTTTTCCAAAATCAATAGTTGGCTGAACATTCACTTCTTCATAGTTACAAACATACAGGGGGGACAAACAATGCCTCTTCTCATTGTCGGCAGCATCCACAGATATGGACGGGCACCAGGCACCACTGGTGACATTGTCTGAAAACAAACCTTTAAAGGAGTTTCCTGCATTTTACATCAGCAGTTCTGAGGCCTGATAAATATTTGAAGTTGCTCCTCAATTTCTAACAGTGGGGGTAGTGATGAGATCCAGGAAAAGATGGGAAGGACAGTGAAGACGCACAGTGAGACGCTCACTAAGCCTCTGCCTTGTCGCACATAAACAGAACAAAAGCTAAACTCTGTTGGAGAAGGTCATTACGGGGCCTATTTGTTTTCTCTTCTTGTTTCGAAAATGACAGTTTATGAGGCGAGAAGTCAAATAAAACAAATAACTCCACTTTGGATACACACCAATTTGCTTCTCTCTACACAGCTGCAAAACAAATGGGACCACTTGCGGGAATAGGCTTTCAGTTTAGGTCTATAATGCAGCTGTTGACACTGAAATGTTTTATCTCTCACATGTGGAAAATGCACAAACTTTTCCTGGCAAAGGAAAGTTATTCTTTGTACATGCATGATGCATTGATTTAGTTTTATGTCAAATGGACACCGCGTTGAAGGTAGGGTCATAGAGAACAGATGCACTTGCAGCTCTGATGCAAATGTTTATCTTGGAAAAGTCTAACGATTATTGTATGATATATTTAATTCATCTTACTAGGTAGATGATATATCTAACTTTTTTTTTTTTTGACTGTCAGCTTATGGGTGAACATCTCTTTGGCTCACGTCATACATTAGCTGCAATACCATTGTCTAGCCACTATGACTTGTCTGCCACAAAGCATATATCAAGCTCTTATAGGACAAAATGGGAATCATATGCTACTTTTCAGTTTACTGATTGGAAATAACTCTCTCTCTCTCTCTCTCTCTCTCTCTCTCTCTCTCTCTCTCTCACACACACACACACACACACACACACAAAAGCACACCGCATGCATCTGCTGTCCACGACCGATTCTGCAGCCTGGGCGTATTTTCTCTGATAGACACTGACCACTGTATGATGGACAGGCTCATTACCCCATCCCCATTATGATATTGCCTAATCAATCTATTCATTGTGTTCTCCTCCAGACAGAGAAAAAATAGGCAATCGTTGCATGGATATGTGCAGGGGGCAGAGGGCTCGCACAGTGAAACAAGGAGGGGGGGGGTGGATGGGTGTCCAAGTTCAATCTGCGGCTAAGCAACAAAGTGGTATTTACTGGCAACGTGATCAATTCTAATTTCAAGTAACTTTCCCTCTCTGTCTCACACAAGCTGGCACTGGTCATGATTGACATAATGGTGCTATCACTAATAAGATGCAATGTTTATAGCAGACGTGCATTTCACAGCCTGCTGGCCACATCCAGCCCGATCCCTTGTTCAGTGTGGCCCGTGGAGGCAAGTACGAGCATCACTGTTTTATACATCAAGCAAGTTGATTGGCCAAAATATGATATTTTTCAAATGCTTCTGTATCCTGTGAATGGAATGCCGTCATGCTGGATCTTTACATCAGAGGATGGTGCCCGATCAAGCCCAGCCGCACCCTAAATATGTTCAATTTCAAACATTGATCAAATTAAAATAGCAAGTTAGAACCCCCCCCCGCAAGTTAGGACCCCCCCCCCCCCCAACAGAGTTTATACCAGACTTTCATTCACCTCAAAAGTTGGCAATTTTAACATGGGAGTATATGAGGGTTTGCATATGGCCCGTTTGCACCAGAGGTTGCCCCTCGATCTAAATGCATATACAACATTTTTAAGTAGTCCAACAAATAAAACCGACCCTGGGTGAATATGAGACACCCCTGATATAGATAATAAATTGATGAATAAATAAATAGCCCATAAGATGTTTTCAATAATTTCATGAAATGATAACGAGTCTTGAAGCATGAAAACGTTTGTTTGACCCTCGATAACAATCCGGGTTTCTGATGTGGCCCCTCTGGAGAAATAATTGCCCAACCCTGGTCTATAGAAACTAATGAAGGTAGGAGTGTGGGCTAAGCAAAAGCCCCTAAAGAAAGGGGACCGCTTGTCGACCGCTAGCTGGTATGGATGAGCAGCACAAGGATCAAACAGGGGAAGTTCACCAAAAAGATGACAGCCGCTCACATGTGCCGCAATGCCCTGCCCTCCACTGTGAGGTAAATCACACCTTTGAAGTCGGCCCTCGCGCTCCCTGCTGGGGTTTGCCGCACGGCTATCAACATCTGATCGGGAGAGTGAGTTCCCGACATTATCACCATCATTGGAAAAAACATTGAGGTTATTATTACCATCGCGGTGATAATAGTGTCCATCAGGAGTCAATCAAAAACACAGCATGCGGCCACGAGTGGACCGACGAGGAGGAAGGTGTTAGCCAGGCGTATAGGTTAAATTCAGTCAAGATGGATTTTCGGACTCCATCAAAGAGTAAAAATATATATTTGCACTTGTGGGTAGAATTGCTCTTAAGATTGCCCACACACTGCTCTGCTTTGAAAGCTCCATGTGTTTTACTGCGATTGATATTATGAGATTTTATTACTTGAACAGATTCTGGAGGAGAAGAGGCAGCTGTAGAGGAAGTAAGACAAGCAGAGAAAAATAATGGATGAGTGACATCAGAATTATTTGGGAGGATAGAAGGGAAAATTGTCTAAATTAGAAAGTAATATATACGCCACTTGTCTTCTTCAATATTTAACCAGCAAATGGAAACAAATCTCTAAATCCCGACTAATATGCAGAAATGAATCAAATGTAAACAAATTAAGATGTAACACATATTATTAATCGATGTCAAAACTTAAGGTCAAATTCCACACATGGAATGTTGACCGCGTTGAATTGGTCTCCACAGCAACACACCACACACACATTACACCACATAAAATTTAAAATGATAATAATATATATATATTTTTTAGTAAAGCTCAAAATGATTCCCCCTGGGATGTAATAATACTCTCATGATTGAATTAAATATTAATGGTTTTCATTACCCGAACACTAATGGCATCCGTTTCTCTGAAATACTTTCCCTTCTAAACCCTTCAAAGGAGGAAATACCACTTAGTAAGGAGCATACAAAGAGATTTCTGTAATCTGGTTAATGTTGACATGTAATCTCAAACTATGACACGCATGAGACA
Organism: Chascanopsetta lugubris; assembly: GCA_016785325.1. NCBI lineage: Eukaryota > Metazoa > Chordata > Actinopteri > Pleuronectiformes > Bothidae > Chascanopsetta > Chascanopsetta lugubris. The sequence continues at coordinate 5,900 of JAFBJT010052703.1, read as the reverse complement.
TAATACACAATTACAAAAGAGCTGTGGTAATGTATTATTTTTTTTTAAGAATGTATATATTGAGGCTGTGCAATGCAATGATGTTCTTTTGGTGTGAGTGAGTAATAGATACCCCTCCACACACACTCGCCCGCCCGCCCGCCCACACCTGCAAACTGGCAGATCTTCACTATAGCGCCTGCTAGCTTTCTCTGACCCGGGATGGAAAGGATTGGAATCTCTGACCCGACTGTATCAGAGCTGCAAGCACTCGGAAGCATGTGCTCGGAAGTGAGGGCAAATGTCATACATCACAACTCCATCATTTTCCAAAGGAAGTGCAACCAAAGTCACATCGTTTAATAGCTGACAACGGGCTGATAGAGATAACAGAATAAGTCGGGGGAATGTCACCTTTTTTTTAACATTGTGTTGTTGTTTAATGCACCTTTAATACCTACAACTGGATGTGTCTGATTCAAAACTTAAAGGTGCAGTGTGTAAGATTTTGGTCATTTTTGTTACTTCTAAAAATATAACTAAACAATTACATTCTGACAGTTTCATGAATTCATTATCACCGAAATGATGCCCCTCCCCACCCCGGCATGACGTGATTTCTTAGAAATGTCTGAATATACTCGTTTACAATTGGACTAAAATATTACACACTGCACCTTTAAGAACAGCTCATTTAAATGCGCTGCACAGTATTAACTAATATAACGATAACAAAATGCTGGGCTGTCTGTTCTCTCTTGTTGGCTCTCGAGAATAAGCATCAGCTGCCTGTCAGTTCCAACATAACCTTTGTAATGGGGTATTTGAATCCAACCTCATATTCTGTTTTTATTTTTCAAGGACAAACTCGACAGTTGCAGAATGCTTCAAATGTAAATGTCTATGAGCATCACAGATGAATTGACCCCAGTGCGAGCAGCGCTATGTCAGGAGAAGCACTCTGAGGTACATCCCCCCTCTTACTGATGAAGGTCAGGTAAGCTGAAGAAATCCCTCGTACTCGCTCCTTTAAGCCTCTGGCGGACTTCTAATGGAAAGTTTCCCATTAAGTGGAGAAAATAAATATTTATATAAAATTGCCTGCAGTTTAAATGGAGCATAATCCCTGGCAATTTATAGCGCCTCTTTTTTTTCCACATGTACACTAAATTAAGACCTGTGTCATCCCAGGTATAAATGTGTTTGTGACAACCTGAAGTGTAGCATAAGCCTGTGTGCACATATTATGGGCATCCAGCTATGTCAGGAAACGCTGTGAAAAATTGGTACCCAGGGCCCACTTTGGTAATAGTAAATTTCTGAACACTGTTTTCCAAGACTTCCAGCTGCTCGCTCACCAAAAGTGATGCAGCCACACAAGCACAGCAAGCTGAGCTAAAACCTTTTGTATTCAGTGGCGGATCAACTCTGCGCCAAATGTTTCATAATTTGTGGTCAGCAATTTCAAATGTTTATAAGAATTTTTCAAGTTTGATGAAAAAGCTTTTGGTTGTTTGGTAGTTTTGCTAATAGTATACCTGAAAGACCGAAACTATGTGCATCATTCCTGAAAACCTACCTTTTCACATTGGCTTTTGGTACTGGGTAGAGCTTTGATTTTAATTTGGATTTGATTTGATTTGATTTGATTTTAACTTAATCTAATCTAGTCCTATCTTTCATATTGTTCAACTGTATGTTTTTTTATTCATTTATATGTTGATTTCTATTTCTGTTTTTATTTTACTTTATTCATGTTTTAGATCATCTAACCTGTTTTATTTATATTTATATCTATTTTATGTCTTTTCCTGTTTTGGACCATTATGGTTGTTTTAAAGTGCTTTATAAATAAAGTTGGATTGGATTGGATTGGATCATTGATGATTTTGTTCAGTCAAAATTAACTGTCTGTTTTGTAATGTTTTTAAAAGTGACAAAAAATGACCAAAATCTTACACACTGCATCTTTAAGTGAAGGGAAAGTAAGGTATGGAGGATTCTACTATAAAATTCAACTCAACTCTTCCATTCCAATAAACGATAACTTGACTGTGGAGGTGAACAGGGAGAAACGGAGAGTGAGGCTCAAATGGAGTGAGAGGGACACTGTTGACTGACAGTTCTTAAGACTTTGAAATTGTGAAAAAGCTAATGATACTTGAATTAAGGAGAGTGTACTGGGAAAAGTATAGCCTGCGCCACACTCCCACGTCAAGGAGAGGACAATTATTGTGTGCATCCATGTCAGCTTTCAAACTCCACTTCCTTTCATTTTTCTTAATTACCAGGCAAATATTCTCCCCTCTTCTGCTTCATTAGCTACTTTGTTGAGCATTGAGTGATGTCAAAGAGATGATGGAGGGACAGAGCAGCGAGGCGAGGGGGGGAGGGAGGGGACGATATCACTGAGAGCCCTTGTCTTTCGTCTGAGATTAGGTCCCTTAAGAGGGCCCTTCTGAGCGCCGCCAGCCTCTATAACTCAAGCGACAACTCTGACAAGCAAATGACTATAGATTATGGTTTTGATGGGTGACCCACTCCAGTCTGGCAAAGTTAAAGGGATGCTGGGGCGTTATGAATTTCGGCGGGTTATCTCTCGGCGCCAGGCGCCTCTCCCATTGTGCGGCGGAGTGTCTTCGTATTGGTACTAAGCCATTGTTTTGGATGAGGAATGTAAACGGTACAAACAAAGCAAGATATAAGAAAAATGAGGCGGCGGCACCACACACACACACACACACACATTAGGAAACAAAAGATATGGTCAGCAATCAACCGCACTCAACAGATATGAAGGAAAGGGACCGTTTTAGTTCATCAGCTCTACCTGTCTGAAAAATACAAACCTTTATCTCCTCTGAAAACCCTAGAGGGTCTAGACTGTTTTCTCCAATTTAGGAAAGTGTTGTTAAAGCGGCTGCCCCTGGAATCTGTCTCTCCTCTGTCTTTGAGGCCTCCTTTGTCCCATCTCTCTCTCCCTTTCTCTCTCCTTCCAACGTCTTCCCAGCGAAATTGTTATTCCCAAGTCATTATCTTATTTGTGCGTCTTCACTCAGCTGTAAATCCTCTAGGTATTCCTCTCTATTCTCTATTAACTCTACTGCAGTCAAGCTTCAGCTGCCAATCACAAAACATTGCTGAGGGAGAAAAGAGGAATAAAGACAAAGATGAGGTGAGAGGAAGGGGAAAGGGGGGAGGTGGTGATGGGTGAGTGGGTGGTGGGGTGAGGCAGGAAGAGAGAGAGAGAGAGAGAGAGAGAGAGAGAGAGAGAGAGAGAGAGAAATGTGGTCACTGTCGAAACAGAGGGAGTGAGAAAAATGAGAGGAGATATGAGGGGAAATCATTTTTTTTTTAATAGGGGCTATCGGGCTGAGCAAGAGTCGAAAATGAGGGGTCGACAAGAAAGGGAGATAGCTCCATTCCTTTTCCTTTTTTCCATATCTCTGGGGTAACGATAAGATCTGACATGATGCAAACAAGAAAAAAAAAAAGTGTTCCGCACTAATTGGAGTGAGAGTAAACACTGACATTAGAGAGAGAAAGATGGAAGCTTGAAGACCATGTGGGGATTATGTGCACCAGAGACACGATGATGCGTATGTATGCTGCTGCTTTCTCTATTTTTTTTTTCTGTTTTAGAACTCAACATTTCACTTTCGACACTTGAGACGTGTTTGAGGGGGAATACATTGCTTATTATTCAACCCCAAGTAATGAGGGTTGAATACGGAGCTAGGTGTTTAAGAATACACTTAAATCTGTGCAGAGTAGCATAGGGTAACGCTTTCGAGAAATGGGGATGAAACTAAAAAGTTACATCTGAAATCAGAAGAAATGCAACAACTTGAAAAGACACGTTAGCAGGAAGCTGTTGTTATCATCTGGGCAAACAAATACTGAAACATATAAACAGCTACATTCTATTTAAATGTAATGCACATTTGCACATTAATACACTGTGATCATAAAAAAATAGATAATATAAACACTGCTTATTTGAAGACCCACTGCTTTGATATTTAGATACAATTATTATCATTAAGAGATATTGAATGTAACATAATTGGTTTTTAATAACGAATCACCCGAATTCAAAAACAGTTGTTTTCATTACCCTAAAATGAGACCCTTGTATTTACACCAGGAGTTGGTCCTCAAAATGGAGGTGGCCATGTTACATCCCCATGTTTTTGACAGTAGCCCAGAATGGACAAGCTAAACACCTTTTGTTACTCCACTGTCACTCAATCGAACACAATGTGTTGCACATTTGGGAGGGACTCACGCCAAAAGCCACATTTAACAGTTGTTTCAAAGATGCAATGAAAAAGCCAAGAAAATATGTTTAAAATCTATATTGTATATAGTATTCAAGCTGGTATGGAATAATAAAGCTTAGCAAAACCTATTTTCACATTCATGAAAATTAATTAGAAATAGGCATTCAACATTTCTAAGATAATTTACTGAGTTGGACAATACTCAATTATTTATATTGCAAGATCAGGGGCAACCATAATACTCCTGATCTGAAGAGGATTATTTAAAGATTTATTTATTTATTTATTTATTTATTTATTTACCTATAGTTGTGACAATACTCAAAATAATCACATGAATCAACTGTTGAAAACATATGAGGAGCGTTGCAAATTACGTTTTAGTTTATATAATATGTGTATTAATGGGGCAACGCTGTTTAACTGTTTCTAAAAGACAATCAATGAATATATAATTAATCTTGTGACTCATTCTGCTATTTCAAAATCTGAAAAAAAGCCTATAACCACTACAGCATATCTGCAGGCTCTGCAGAAGTGTTGAAGAAGCCAAACTCAGAGAATCTGTGTTCTGGCTGCCAACAGGATTACTAAATTTAGTCAACAGATTAACACCGTTTACAGCCAGGGATTTTGAGAACTAATGACCTAGATAAAAGTATGTGCCCCCCCCTTTTTGGGGAAAATATCACCTATCTGTATTCTGTATTCACTGCATCTGCCTCATGTGGAACAACATCATCAAAAACATGGGACGACTATGACGTCCTTATATGGTAATGCCATGTTCCAGTGTTGTGATTGACTGAAACTATTTTATCTTTATTCTCCGGGATCAGAAAATGATGCTCCAAAACCAAACTCTAGTCCTCCATCATATATTGAAAAGTTCAGAACCTGAATAGAATTACAGCAATAACTGCATTAACACTTGAACTATCAACTAATGTGCAGTGTGTGCTACATTCCTTTGCATCCTCAACACTGCAATATTGGGTGCAAGTCTGAGAGCCAGGTTATCGAGTGCAATAGTACTGGTTTCTATACAGCTCTTACATGACGTGAGATTTCTATGTTCACAAAGGAGAAGCATTGAAATCATTGACTCAAGCCCCTGTTCTCACCATGGCCATAGTTACATTGGAAACTACACTTCAATATTTGGAAAAGTGCATTATTTCAATGAAGTCCTCCTGATCAGGAAGAAACTGACTTTTATAAAGTCACATAAAGTAAAAAATAATAATAACTTTTCAGGTTCACCATTCAGGTACAAGGCTGCAGATTTTTAACCTTTTTTTCAGGTTATAGCAGCAGCTTGTGAAAATGTGTGCGCAAAGACCTTTCATGTATTTTAAAGTATGGCTATAGCTATGGGGGTCCACACTCCTCTTTCAACTCCCATGGGGTTCCAGCGGTATTGTGACATGAGAAGCCAAAGTGAGAAACTAATTCCACACACGAGCTGCTGCTTGCATGAACTTTTCTCAAATCTCAGAATCCAACAACTAAAGATTGTAATGATAACGGAAGACTACCATAGGTGCCTCTACGTCACATGTGTCAAACTTGTGGCCCGCGGGTCCAAATGTGGCCCGCAAGATCATTTTTATTTGGCCCATAAACTCTCTCTCTCTC
>JAFBJT010052661.1:18207-30218 GCA_016785325.1 Chascanopsetta lugubris | reverse complement strand
TCAGACAGCGGTCTACTTAAGATAATCAGAGAAGGAGGAGGGGGGGGGGGGCAGTAACTGGCAGCCCGCCGCAGTAAATTGAGCGTGTTTGCCATACGGTAATGACTCCCATCTGCTGGGGACGGGCAGCGGCAAAGCGGAGCGGCTGACTGAGACTGGCACCGGGCAGCGGCTCCGTCCTCCATCGACGCTCCAGTCAAAACAGAACTTAAGAAGAAGCCGCTTATGGGCCCGACAGAAGCGAGCCGCACCATTATGTCGGGAAGTCAGGAGAAGGAGGGGGAGGATGGAAGAAGAAGAGGAGGAGGAGGAGGGGGGGGGGGGGAGGGGGGTGACAGCGTGGGGGCACGTCTGAGCTCATCAGGTCAGAGCAGAGCATGCGAGTATGTTGGGCGCTTTAGTCACAGAGAGGAGAGGAGAGGGGCGGGGCGGGAGGGGGCGGGGCGGGGCGGGCGGGAGGACGGCGGGCGGGAGGACGGCGGGTTTTCAGTCTAGTCCAGACAATCTCACTTGCGTCAGACTCAAATTAAGAGCAGATTCTCTTTAAAGGTTCAGTGTGGAAGATTTCTGTCATTTTAAAATCAAATAAAAATATCAAAAAGCAATGGCACACTGACATCTTCGTGAATTTATAATCACCTAAATGTATCATTCCCCCCCCTCCTTACTCTAAATGAGCCCATTAATGTATGTTTACATGAGGAGCGAGTCCTCTCTACGGGCACCGCCATGTTTATACAGTAGCCCAGAGTGGACATACTAAACTCATTTCTAGTCTGAGTGATAACCGAGGGCCACCATAGGTTCTCCTGCATGCTCAGGAGGGAGAGGTGATGGATACAACACGCAACTGCACCTCTAGATGTCACCAAATGGTACACACTGCACTTTTAAAGTTAAAATCCTGATGAATAAAAGCAACTTTTGATGTATTTATGTTGTTTTATAAAACTCAAATAAAATGTAGGATACGCCCACCACACTTGGGATTTTCCACAAACGGACAACGCACGCTGGGAGAGGCGTTCGTCGTCTTTATTAGCAGGTGTGTTTAACGTGAGGGAGATAACAGACGGCAATTTCTGCTTCTTTATCATTCGGAGCGGTTGGGGTTATTAAACCACACGGCGTGGAAAAGCCTGGGTGTCTGGGCAAATCTCCATCTTCAAACATCGATTCCGCTGAGCGCGGCTCGACATCAAAGAGGAACGTGGGCGTCGATGAAAGAGGAAGCCCTCCGACATAAATGACATAATCGTCCCTCCGTAATCTCCTCCATCCTCCACCAGCCTGTGGTTGTTTGGAGGATTTTCAGCCCTCGCGTGCATCAGAGGGAACGCGGGGCCGCGGACGCCATCCGGGGCCCCGGGGCCTTAAAAGCCACGGCGGCGAAATGGAGCAGCCGCCGTGGCTGCGAGGTGACCTACATCATTACATAACAGCCGCCACCGTCGGGGCCGCCGCCGCCGCCCAGTGCTCCCATTGACTACCTTCTGCACCGCCGCTGGGATTACAGGGGCTGAGGGGCGTCGAGGCATGGCGGGCTCCGCCCCCACACACACACACACACACACACACACCCCCCTCCCCCTTCAAGCCCCAGGGTCAGAAGAAGATCAGGGGGTCAGAGCAGTAAGCCTACTCCAACCCCCCCCCCCCACCACCCCTCCTCCCTTCTGTATAAATGCTAATTAAACAACCTCGAGCCTGGCGGAGGTCAGCGTGCAACGCAAAGCAAGCATGGCGTGGGGTAAAGCACCGCGGCGGCGGCGGCGGTGGGGGCTTTTAAGAGGAGTGTGTATTCAAGGCGGAGCCCTGAGTTACGCAGACGTGTCGCACGTCTGCTGACTTTTTGCAGTTCAGCAGTCAATACTGCCGATGCGCGCATGAAGGATTCAGGTCGTGTGTGGAGATGGCGAGCGTGTGAGGACCTTTAATATAACGGAGGACGCACTCTCATCCTGCGTGGCGTCAGGTCTGGCACTTTAAAGATGCTGAAAGTGAAGTATTTTTCAGCGAAAACAAAGGGAGCTATAAACGGTCCGTGCGTGTGTGTAGGTCAGGGGTGTCGAACATCAGGTCCGCGGGCCAGAACCAGCCCACAGGAGGGTCTGATCAGGCCCGTGGGATGACTTTTGCAAAGTGTTAAAAAACGGGTGCGGATGGTTTATTATGAGACATTATCGGTATTTTCATTCAATTCACAGCTGCACTGCACGACAACAAAGGTAACGATTTGAAGTTGTTGTGGTTTATACATCAACGTGCTCTGGTTTTACAGGTCCGGTTCACTCGAGAACAAAATTCGGCCATTCTCTGAAACCAAAATGGCTTTGGCACCCCTGGTTTTTAGGGTGGAGCTGCAACAGCTCAATTCCACTGCATCCTCACCTGCGTCGGCTCGGATCACCAAAAGCTCCCGAATCTCATTTCCGTCCCAGTTCAAATCTCATAAGACACCCGGAGCTTGTTCCTGGTCTGGGAACCGGCGATTAAACTTTTACCCAGCTACATCACAACAATCCAAGCGGTACGCACCTAATCTCTGAGAGAACTCGTAGAACTTCTTCAGTTTGCCCACTAGGGGGACCACGGCGGCCCACGCCTGCTCCTGCAGCGCCTCGTCGTTTGGATTCTGGATCGCCTTGAAACATGGAAACATGAGATTTTAAAAAGGGCATCTCTGGATTGGGACTTTTATTAAATCATGTGATTCTGTGCCAGACAAGATATTCTAGTGTTAGAAGTCAAAATTCAAAGATGACAACCCTCTGTGCAGCCTCCTCCTCTCTCCTGGCCAAGCTGGTAAATCTCGACTATGAATTCTAGGGCAATTAAAGTGTCGAACATACGGCCCGTGGGCCAGAGCCGGCCCACCGGAGGTTGTAAAACGGGTAGTTTATGTTGTTTATATTGAGAAGAGAAAGTGCACAGTGAGAAGTGTAGGCAGCAGTGACAAAAAAATAAAAAAAAATAAACATATTACAAAAGGGTGGAAATTCTGCTGCAAAAATTTCGTTTTGGAAAGAAAATGAATAAAAGAAATGAAGCCTTTTCACATTCTGCAGAGCCGCTTTCATCAAAGTTTTAACAATGTGCTGAAATTTTAATGCGGCGCGACATTCATCTGAACCCCGGAGTTCACAAAAACCACCGTCATTCACAGTCGGTCGGTGTGAAACCAGAAATGAAATGGTAGAAGATTAAAAGAAAAAAAAAATCAGCTCTAGTTTCAGGATTCATTTGCGGTTACAGACACGAGGAGAGGAATCTGAACTTATCTAATCATTTGTAAAAAAAAACCAAAAAAAAAAAAACCTCATGAATGATTCCCGGGAGCGGGTTTATTTGGCTTCGGGAAAACATGAACTCTTATATATGCGCTAATATACAGCCAGTGTAAGAGCCATCACGAGTCTTTGTTTTTTCACAGCGGGGACTCTCCTGACTCTGCAGCAGCTCGGTGCCATGAGTCAGAGGTGTGTGTGTGTGTGTGTGTGTGTGTGTGTGTGTGTGTGTGTGTGTGTGTTTTAACGCCGGCACCTCTCTGATCTCCTGCCCCGCTCCCTTGTACCCCTGCAGCTCATCCAGGATCCCCTTAGCGTCTTTCAGCACCACGTCCACCTGCTCCCACACCTCTCGCTCTGCGTCTGTTGGTCGGGCGTCTGCAACGACGACAATAACAACAACAACGAGGTCAACGAGGGGCAAATCTGATTGGAATCTAATCCAGGCATACTTTAAAAAAACAAAAAAAAAAACAGCTGTGTGAAATCTATTAAATCCTCTGATGTGATAGGAAGCTGGATGTGCGGAAGCTTTCAATTATGTAAATGTAGATTCGCTGAAATAATCTCATCTCCTCCAAAGCTTCCTATTCAGCTTTGACACCACCCACTTTCCTGGGCTGATAGGAGGAAATGGAGCAAGATAAAGAGCAGATAGATGAAGAAGAAGAAGGAGGAAGAAAAAAAAAAGCTGCTATACACTCCGTGTAAAAGCTCTGCGCTTGGACACAGTTCAGTTTCGGAGGTTTTGATTTTGCCTTCAGTGACGGAGCCAATGAAGAACAGCAGCAGAGCGATGAACTCTCTTCCACCACCTGAAGCTAGAACACCTTGCCAAGTGTGATGAATGTAAACTCCTGCTCCTGTGCAGCAGCAGCAGCAGCAGCAGCACCTCAAACTCAGCTCACACTGGCAGCTTGAACACTGTATTTTTAGTGTGCGGCTTACTTTAAAGGTCCAGTGTGAACGCTTTAAAGTTGATTGGATTTTCATCTATACAGAATCAAAGTGAATGTACCATCAACAGACAGATTGTTGTGTTCCGTCACCTAGAATGAGTCTGAACACCACATGGCTTCACTTTGATTGTTTTAATGATCTATTTTATCATTAATATTATTAATAATATCGAACCATGCTCTAAAATGATTCAACTTTACAGAAAATCCAACCGTGGTGACCCTTCACACGGCAAAATGGCTCCATGGTGCTTTTATTCAAACTATAACATACACATCTATCATGTCTAACAAAACGAAAAGGTTCTCAAAAGGGTCTGCCATTTTGAATTTTGTGGCTATAGTGGTTTTGATTACATGTTAAAAAAAAGGGAGGAGTGCAAATTGCATCTCAAACACTTGACGTAACCATTATTTACACTCTGAATGAGCCTCTTGAGGGTGATTTCTCCGATTCACCTCCTTTGAAATCCAAATACCCGCCGGATAAAGTAAAGGGGGAAAAACCTTTAACATTCAAGTCGTCTTGCATAAAACCGTCGTGTTGGAAAAATCCAAAAAGAATCCGCCTAGAAACAGTTGGAGCCATATGAAGCATTGTTGTCTCTAAAGATACGACTGCGGCGCAAGGTTTAGCCAAGTGTGGGAATAGCACCGTGCAGGATCAAGCCATGTTGAGGGGCCTTAGGCAACACCGCTGCTGAACTTAAGCACTTCATATTTGGGGGGTGGGGGGGGGGCTATGCTGCAACCCTGCCCTGATTGATATTCCGCACACACTGCGGAGGAGAAGAGGCAGGTTGATGGAAAAGAGCGGAAGGAGCTCCACTGTTTAGATTTGATTCCTCTTTCGCCGCTGGGGCGAAGACAGAGTAACTGATAAATGAGAGGGGGGGGAGGGAGGGAGAGAGAGAGAGAGGGAGTTGATAGTGTTATGGTAAGATATTCAAAGTGATCAATATCTGTGGAGAGAGCAAGGGAGGGGGGGGAGGCAATTAATTCAGGAGGACTCACTTTCGAAATCAAGGAAGAAATTGGGCTCCTGTTCCAGATCAGTGCATGTCAGAACTTTCAGTAGGTTCCCCATGATAGGATACCTGTTGAGAAGAAGAAGAAGAGAGAGAGAAATCAATAAGGAGGGCGAGAGAGAGGCAACAACAGGAGCCGAGCGGTGAGGTGAGTGGGCGGCGGTAACGACCGCATCCACCTCACCGCTCCGGTGCCTGGATGAATTCAGCGAGGGCCCCACGTGTGTTCAGAACTCAGCCCGGTGTTTCCCGCGCGCTCCGAGACAAACGGAACCAAAAACACACCCAAAAAAAACCAAACGCTTTCCTGCTCCGATCGGCTTCTTCTCGGCGAGCTGCATTTTACGGTCGGTCGCGATCCACTTTACGAGACTCGCGTGGAAGTTGGTAAACAATCTCTCCGGCTCATAATCGGACACAGCTAATTAAACTTTCATGGAGGATGTCGGCGTGCAGAAGCGTAAGAGGAGCAGACCATGAAGTTTGCCGGCTGCGTGCGATGCACGGAGACTGTCTGCCCCCGTCCGAAAAGCACTCCGCCGCCGCCGCCGCCATCGTTGTCGTCGTCTCGGCCACGAGCTGCAACACAACATTAATATTTCACCGGGCCTCGGCAAAGCACCTGCAGACGCGGCGGCCTCGCGTTCGTGATTGCATGCCACCAAAACACGGTCGTCTGTAGAAGGTGATCGTTAAATAAAACGCTCCCCTCGAGCCACGTTGGACCATATTACACCCGAGGACGTTTTTACAGCAGATCATTATTAGCTCTGCACAGCAGGCTGGAAGTGTGGAAAACTACTCAACTTATTTCCATAGTAAACAACACAGTCAACCAAGAGGCAACCTATTCAATTCGGGTCCTGTGGGTATAAGTGTATAGGAATTAGTGACATCTAGTGGCCAGTTGAATACCCCTTTAATTGAAATCAGCTCAAACTGGCCCATTGTCCACTCTCTTTGTTGTTTGGCGTTTTTGACCATTTGTCAAAGAACAACACATCGATAATATGAGAGGGAATGATATCAGCGAGTATGTGCGGACTTAAAAGGTGCAGTGTGTACGATTTTGGTCAAAGGAGGAGGCGGGTCCTCTCTATGGGGGCCGCCATGTTTTTACAGTAGCCCCGAGTGGACATACCGAGCATCTTCTGAGTTTCAACGACGACTGAAGTCTACCACCGGTTCTCCTGCATGTTCAGAAGGGCGAGGGTGAGGTGATGGACACAACATAAATATTTCAGAGGAAGAATACGACACACAAATAAAGTGCAGGCACCTCGGAACTGTAAACGGTGCCTTATTGTCCTTGACCTGGAAATGTCTGCGGCACTCATCTGTATGAACACACTGTATTTCTTCTCCCTTTCCTCCCTTCACACTTCCTATAAGTGGTTTTTCGTACCTGCTCGGCCCTGATAGCGCCCGAGTGGCTGCTTCAACAACTGCGCCGCATCAGTCAATTATCAGACTTTGCTTCTTTTTTTTTTTCTTCTTCTCCCTGTGAGGAGACTCACAGGTTCAAGAGGAGGAGGAGGAGGACGCTCCGGCTGTCACACCCATACCTTCTGCTGCTGCTGCCGCATGCTGCTGCTGCACACACACAGATGCACCATACAGCCACACATCAGCCCGGCGCTGCACAGTGAGAAGTGACAGTCTCTCACGTCTCCCTTGAAAGCACAAAGCATGATCTTCTCCCGGTGGCAGAGGTCAAGAGACATCGTCAAAGAACAGAGGAGTGGGATTTGACCCCCCCCCCCCCCCCCCCCCCCCCCCCCCGGGGCAGAGGGGGGGGGGGGGGATTTGCCCCCCCCCCCCCCCCCACCCACCCCCCCGGTGACAGATGGGATTGCACTCAGGGCCGAGCGGGAGGTCGTTTGACGCGGGGCGGTGATGAAGTGAAACTTGGGCAGGCAGATGTCAGCGGGGATGTGAGCGACAGGTGAGAGCGAGTGAGTGAGGGCCAGAGGTGACGGGCTAAATCATGCCGACACAGGTAATGCAGGGAGACAGGGCGGTGCTGCGACAGAGTAAAGTACACAGTCAGCAGCAGAGGGCGTGGGGGGGCGGGGGGGGCTTTTAAAATGCATGAGGAGCTCAGGGGAGGGGTTATGCGTATTCCTGCATCGACCGCGCGGAGGGTCTTTTTTTTTTTTTTCTTTCTTTTTTTTTTTTTAACCCACTGAAAATTGTAATGATGAATGGACAGTTTATACATGACTGTAAAGTTTATGTACCGAAAGCTTTTATACTATTACCTCCACTGTATCCAGATAATGGATTGGTGCTTAATTAACAGAGCAACTCAAAGTCAAAAGGAACAAGCAATGTCTTTACCATGTTTCCTCTTCGGGCTTGGTCTGCAGTGAGTCGAACTGAACTCTTGGAGACGAGAGATGAAATAATCGATGTAATTAAAAAAATTAATGTCAAGCAAGATTTACGTTAAATGGTTTATTTTTTACATTAAAAACAGTAAAAAAAAAAACACTCATCTTAATGGAGATAACAAGAGAAGCCTGAAAATGCTGGTCCGCCCATACTGTAATACCGCATGTTCACCTCTAGGGTGAGTCATGAGCCACTACAGTGCTCTCACTCAGTGTTTTGATGTATGGTTCGGACCAGTTATTTACAAAACTATGCCAGTTTGTTTGTTTGGAGGATGCTGCACCTTGTTAAAGGTACAGTGTGTAGTTTTTAGAGGCATCTAGTGGTGGAGTTACATGTTGCGTATCCTTCACTCCACCCTCCTTAAGTGCAAGTTGGAACCTTCAGTTACAATTAAAACTCAGACATGTATGAAATTCAACCCTCATAAAACACAATCATAATTACTTCACTTCCCTTTCCACCAATAGAAATGGAAATCATTTCAGCTTAATCGTCCACACTGGACCTTTAAGTCCAGCAGCACAGCACGTGTGCGCGCGCACACACACACTTTTACTTTTCCCTCTTTACTTGAAATCCTCTTAGCCGTTAGTCGCTCCTCAAACCCGGTGACCACCTGCAAAGACCCACCTGCCTTGTCCAGCCACGTCTTATTACCCTCCACTAATGTGACCTGAATGTCTGACTGTGCCAACGCCGGCACCTCATTGGCTGTCGTAAAGGCAGCACCTGATCCAGAGCCTCAGAAGGGGGTGGCGGTGGCGGCTGGAGGTGGTGAGAGCTGACAGCATCCCTCCTCCTCGCCCTGCTGGACAAGGCGGGCACTGCCCACCCAGCGTCGCCGCCCACCCCCTCCTGTCTCTGTCAGCCCTCTGCTGCCACCTCTCAGCGGCTCGCTCTCAGGGCCGGACGCACGGGGGCGGAGCTGGCGGAGGAGCACAGGACTTCCACACAGGCACTGGCAGCCTCCGAGCTACATCTCCCATGTGCTGCTTAAAATGAGGTCGTTTTAAGGACAGGGAGATTTTAAAAAAATAAAAAAAAATACTGTATTTCAAAGTACAACAGAGCAGATTAAATTGGGAGATTTTTTATTTTTTACACCTCACTCCTCCACTAAACCTGCAGCCCGAGGATCACTGACAGCTTACAAAAAACAACTCTGACTTTGAGGCTCATACGTGGCCGATGTGTGATGGAGCAGTTAAAACGATGACACGTCTCCTCTTTAAAAGATGCATTTATGCAATAAGAGTTTGTCTGTGTGTGTGTGTGTGTGTGTGTGTACACCGGTTGCTTAGCGATGGAGCAGTAAGGGGAGAGGAGCGCTGGCTGAGAGTGCACAGATACAGTATCATCAGAGAGACATCGAGGAATTGAAGCCCACGCGCGCCCCACCCCCTCCCTCCCTCCCCTATCCCTGGTTGTATACCCGGTCATACTGGCATGACCCGGGCACCACAGAGAGCCCGCCAATGGCCTTCTTGTTGTTGTTTTTAACCCCCCCCCCCATTGCACCCCCCCACCGAGCCATCGCGTGCTCCAAGCAAGGGAAGGGAGGCGGGCAGGAGGGGGGGGGGCTGCATCTAAGGCCACAGGCAGAATCTGACAAGCAAGAGCTCGCACGGCTCTCCTATTGGCTGAGCCGATCTACCCAACAGCTCACTGTATCCATGGAGTCAAAAAAAATTTAGTGCCATTGAAAACATTGCAGCAGCCAATCAGAGGCGAGCTCTCAGCGAGCAGTGAGTACAGTAGTAGTAGGACTTGAAAGCACATGAATATATTAATACAGATGAGGTAATGCGCCAAAAACAGAGGATTAGTAGCGGAGGGGAGAGGAGAGATGTTTAATTCCACCATGGTGCATGTTGTGATTTAATGTGATTGGATTTCTTTTTATTTTCTATTTGTATTATGCACAGCTCACACAAAAATATGAATGAATTATGATTAAATATGGAACTGAAAGGTCAGAATTACTGTGCAAAAATGAAGGAATGTAAAAAAATAAATTAAATAAAATTTTTAAAAAATTCCACACCCTAAATCTGTGCCAGCTGCAGATGTTGGGGAGCTTTATTTTGGTAGCGACACCAAAACAGTGCCACGCCGATGCCGCAGCCTGACCCCCACATGGCACTGGCTTCCACCATCATCATCATCATCACCATCATCATCATCATCATCATCCCTCACCCAAAAAGCAGGGCACAGCTGAAACTGAGCACTGCGGCAACCTCCCCTCGCCAAAAGGGCTCGGGGCTGGCTGATGTGAGGGAGGGATACAGAGTGCTGACATTCCACTACTCGGCTGCAGCATGAGGATCCACGTGCCCCCCTCTCCGCTCTACTACGGATGGAAAAAACAACGCCCTCCCCTCCCGGAGCCGGGCGGGCGCAGACGCGGCGCGCAGCATCACGTGGGCCCGGCCGTGGAGAGGCTGAGAGCCTGCCTGGGGTGTGTAAATGGAGGAGGAGGAGGAGGAGGAGGGGGAGGAGGGGAAGGGCGGGGCGGGGGAGGGATGGAGAGGCAGAAGTAGAGTGTGTTTACGTCTGAAATAATGTGGTGTGATATTGAAATGGGAAAACCATGAGAGGAATACAAACGGGGGTGGGGGGGGGTGGGGGGTTGAGGATGTGTGCTGAATTATTATTATTATTATCATCATCATCATCATCATTGTTGTTGTTATTATTATTATTGCCACTGCGTGTGTGGAAGGGGAGGGATTTGAGAGCGTCACACTGCGGCAGAGGCGGGCAGAGCTCGGCAGCTTTCCACTTGACCTAGATTCCCCCGGTGACACGCCACATCGCATTAGCCCACTCAGCCGGACCCGGACCCGGACCCGCCGGAGCCCACTGACACTGGCCTGTTTCGACAGGCAGAAAAATAGAGGGAGGGAGGAAGCGAGGGAGGGAGGGAGGGAGGGAGGGAGGGAGGCACTTCCCGATTGAGGGCTGGCATGCTGGCACACTGGCATGCACCCCCCCCCCCCCCCCCCCCCCCCCCCCCCCCCCCCCCCACCTGAAAGAGAAAATGTCTCGGCAGATTGTCCGGGGGTGGGGAGCGAGATGACTAATGAGGGAATATGTGATGTCTGCTCGTCTGCATACAGAGAGAATCCACTTGCACTCAACCGCCAACGCTGCTGCTCACACACACACACAGACACACACACAGACACACACACAGACACGCATGTGTTCAAACCAGGATTAAATAAATATGAGTGACTGTGCCACATGCACAGATGATTTAGATTCACTGAGGATAAAAGTCATATTTATATTTATTCATTTACGAAATGTTAAAGGTGACCATTTCAGGGAGATTCGCCTTTATGTCCGTCACTGATGAATCAATGAACAAGGACTGAGATGAAGTTTAAGTTTCAGTCTGACTGTAGTCTGGCTGTAGTCTAACTCAAGTCTAACTCAAGTCTAACTCAAGTCTAGCTGTAGTCTGGCTTTAGTGTGGCTGTAGTCTAACTCAAGTGTGTGTGCGTGTGTATGTGTGTGTGTGTGTGTGTGTGTGTGTGTGTGTGTGTGTGTGTGTGTGTGTGTGCGGTCTACATGATATATGTCATTCCAATGAGTTTTTAAAGGTCCAGTGTGTGAGGATCAGATGGAATATTCTCCACTTCAGCCTTGACCTTGACCTTTGACCCCCCGTTTAAGCTCTTACATCCCTGACCAAATGGCTAGCTGCTGTTAGCTAGCAGTGACCATGTCAAGGGGTGGTTTAAACGGTAATAAAGAAGACAAACGCTGCCCCTTGTGGTTATGGTTATAATTTTGAAGGTGGATGACACCAACATCAGTTAGCATGTAATGCATTGTTCGGGTCAAAGGTCAGTAAAGTTTTAGAGCAATTAATATAATAAATCTACTTCATCTCGTGGCATGTCATCATAATAAGTAATTCAATCATTGTTGTCCAGTTCTGACACTTAAAGGTGCAGTACGGAACGGTAAAATCATACTGTTGTCCTGCTCTGCTCTGTCAACCAGGAAGTGACCAATGTTGAACTGGAATTAAAAGCTGCTCTAATGCAATGTAGAATACTGTGCTGGCTGATGGTGCATGAGCAGAGTGGAATGTTTCATACTGCACCTTTAAATCCCTGAGGGTACCAGGGGTAACAGATCCCTGTCAGTCTGAACTCAGTGTTTCTGAAACAAACAGGTCCTGAGCTCAAATTAGCAGATTAGAGAGCGACAGATAAGACAATAGATCTAAATATCAACCCCCCCCCCCCCCCCCCCCCCCCCCCCCCCCCCCCCCCCCCCCCACCCCCCCCACCCCAAAACACACCCCCCCAAAAAAAACAAAA
>JAFBJT010052201.1:22738-40747 GCA_016785325.1 Chascanopsetta lugubris | reverse complement strand
TTCCCACTGTTGCATCCCAGCCCACTAGCATTTCCGATCCGGTCCATTCGGGCTCCGAAACAGCCCGAGGCTCGTTTCCTGCTCCTCATCAAAAGGTCCTCCAGGAGGCTCCTGTGACTCGTGGGCTGCCTTTGTCCTACTGGGGGTCTGTCCAGTGTCAGAGGGTCTTGGTTCCCCTCCGTGTCCGGGCCCATCTTTTGGCTGGCCTGACTGTTCTCAAACGTCGGGTTAGTCTCCTCATACTCGGTGTCAGAACCCTCTTCCTGGGCCACTTCAGCCAGGGTCTCCTCCAAATGCTGCAGCAAAGACTGCGGAGGGAAGGAGACACATCCTTGAGAGCGACATCTTGCTAGATACAGGGATTTGTGCCACGAGCGACGTGTGATTCCGTGACCTCCAGGTCTGGGTCGTGGGTTAGTGGGGAGTTGGAGCTGCAGAGTCTTTAACAGATACAATATGAGGGTAAAGCAAGAAGTGAGCGAGTGCGATAGAAGGCGACGACGGCCTCTCCATCTCAAGTCATTCAACGTATCTTTAGGCTTCTTTCAACATCACTCAATTTCATTGGAACTAACTTGGACACTTCTTCTTTTGAATGATACGTATGTGACGAGTCAACAAAAAGCAAACCATTTCAGTGGTCTACGTTACCAATTGCCTGTACGTTACCAGTTCGAATGGATTCTAATGGGATGTTTCAATCATGCATTGGCTCTTTTTAATGTTGTATTTGGATAAAATTCCAGATACAACATAAAAAAAAAGAACTATGTCAGTAGCACATAATGTGACATGGTTAAACCAATGCTATGTTCTTTTTCACAGAGTGAAACATCGAGCCACAAAATCACACGTGGACGACGGCGAGCGACAGGTTTCAAGCTTTCTCCGTTGAAAAGACTCAGATGATTTCACCAGCGCTTTGGAGGTTCAACACTATACTGTTCTATAAAGTATGAACACTATAAATGTGCGCAACGCGAGCATTTGAACCAATCATCACTCATCAGGGCTCAGACAACAAGTCTCCCGTCGAATGATACATTTTTGCCTCATCGTTTCATACCGTCGGCAACAAAACGCTTACAAACACACCGACGAGACGTTTGCGGTCGGTCGAGCGGAAGCTCCGCTGCGATCGCGCCCTTCGGTTCACGAGACACATTTCAGAGAAGAGTGTTGGAACGTGGCCTTTCTCCACCGTCCACACTGCTCAGCACAACACTGCCGGAGTCGCACAAAACGCAGCGAGAGAAGTATTTGCGTGCGGACTCTTACCTTGAACCGATCGAGGTCTCTGGTGTAAGGGGCCCTCTCCGCGACGTGGCCGCTAACCAAGGTGTGCTGACACAGCAGAACCAACAGGCCCCATTGGGCAGCTGCGCTCATCTTATCTTCCTACCCCACTGCTGATGCCCCCTGCGGTGCATCAGGATTTTATACACAAACATACAACATACACACATGCACACCCGCACATGCACTTTGTTTCAGACAGCCAGGTTCATTAGCTCATCATTTTGTAGACTGCTTCAAGTGCATTCTGACACCTCCGCATGATAAGACAGCCAGTCAGATGTCCCTTCAAGTGGTGCTTGGTGATGGTTGATGTGTGTGTGTGTGTGTGTGTGTGTGTGTGTGTGTGTGATTGGCTTGTGATGGCATGGCCTCAGGAGCCATCTTGAAAGTGTGAGCTCAGACATGGCAGGAATGCAGCGTTCATCATGCACAAAATACTCCAGCGTGTCGGCGCTCCTGAGCCTGGAAACACCATAGTAGGTGAGAGCGGTTTCCTAGAGACCGGTGGTGTTCGTGGGCACCGAGCGGAAGGAAACATTCACTTGGGACTCGGACCACTCGGGTCACTGGCGCTCGTTTCCGTAAGCGAGACGTAACCTTTCCGATGACCTCACTATTTGTCACGGACAAACGTTCGATCTGATCGCGCCTCTTTTACTTTTGTTGTCACGGTTGAAGCGTAACTGCCCGAGCCGGGAGGTGACGTGGTCAATAATCCACACTTCCACCTGCCCCTTCGCTTTGAACGCCTCGGTAAAGGTGCAGTGTGTACGATTTGGGCCTTTCCTGACACTTCTAAATGTATCACAAAACAATTCAATACTGACATTTTCATCATTGTCACATTATAATCACCTACATTTATTATTTGTCTTAATCTGCCCTGACATTGATCCATTCATGTGTATTTACATCCTCTCTGTGCAGGCTGTCATGTTTTTGCAGTGGCCGAGTGTTGAAGTACTCAAACTTTTTGTTTTGTTCTAACGACAACTGAAGTGGACCATAGGTTCTTCTGAGTTCTTCT
The DNA here is from genome assembly GCA_016785325.1 of Chascanopsetta lugubris. Taxonomy (NCBI): domain Eukaryota; kingdom Metazoa; phylum Chordata; class Actinopteri; order Pleuronectiformes; family Bothidae; genus Chascanopsetta; species Chascanopsetta lugubris. Next base: position 38,421 of record JAFBJT010052201.1, on the reverse strand, counting down.
GAGTGCTCAGAACGATGAAGGTGAGGTGATGGACACAACATGTACAACTTCACCTCCAAATGTTATCAGATCTTACACACTGCACCTTTAAAGTCCATCTTTTTTTTTAAAATCGAATTCTCCCCGTGCAGAAGAAGTATATAAAGATCGTGGAGAGACAGGAAGCGGGAAAAGGAAAAACTCATTGTCTACCTCACCTCTCTTCATGGCTCGGTGGGATTTCTGTCCATTTTTCTCACCTGTTGAATTAGAATTAAAAAACAAAACTTTACAAATGAATAATCGCTTATAATCACCCAAAACTAGCCCTTTAATGTTTCCATCAGGAGCAGGTCCTTTTGGGGCCGCCATGTTTTCACAGAAGCCCAGAGTCGACGCCCTAAACATCTTTTGAGCTTCAATGACAACTGAGGGCCACCGTAGTTTCTCCGGCCTGCTGGGATGGGAGGGGTGAACAGGGGTGAGCTTTAATCAGGTGTCCATCGATCAGCAGGAAGCTGTTCACACAAAATGACAATAAGTATCTGAGTACAACCGCACAGAGGAGAGGAAGTGAAAAGTGGTGCCTTCTGACAGAGAGGGGAGATTATTGATCCACTTATAAATATAGAATGTATCCAATAGAAGCCTCATGTATTTTTCCTCACATTGACTCACTCACATTACCAAAAAACCCACCCACACCCGCTCAAGACCTCCCTCAGTGATCCCCACCCATCATTCAGGTACGTTACAGTCATTCCATTCAAGAGGAAAGACATCTATAAAATACACACACACATATATATATATATACTTACATATTATGTACAGTATTGCATTCTGACTGAACAAAGACATACACGATTGTGTGTATATTATCACGGATCATATATTGTGCTAGCGCTTTGTAAGTATGCAGGAAATGCAGATGCGTAGAGTAAAAAAACCCAAACCGATATAAAAGAAACATACCTACTGAAAGTATTGCAGAAAAAATGTAACTTCCAGGACTTTCTTTCTTTTTATAATGATTTTGACTTCGTCAAACCCATCGTATAAAAGGTGCTGCACGATTGGATGGCGCATGCTGACTGAGGGAGTCTCGCCCTGAGGACACTGACCAGGATGTTGAGGAGGGAGTCATCGCCCAGAGTTGATTGTTAATGACCCACTCGTCTGACATGTCAACAAGAAATGTTTGATGAATCACCACTAAAGATGGACACAGGTTATGGAGAGGTCAAGGATCAAATCACCCAAAATTCCAAGAAATCACATCTACAACTTATGGAATCCTTTATATGAGAGTGTGTGTGTGTGTGTGTGTGTGTGTGTGTGTGTGTGTGTGTGTGTGTGTGTGTGTGTGTGTGTAAGAATAAGAAATGGTCTGTGGACAATATTCTTAGATAGTAATCATCAGCTCTTTCAGAGGAGGACCTTTGTAAAAGCATTTATTACACAGAGTCATCTTACATTCAATTTCAGTTCAAGCCACAAGCAATTTCAATAAATATTTGTAAATAAATAGCAATTAAATAAAATTTAAAAAAGAATAATAATAATAATAACATAACATCTTCCGGTTCGAGGCATCGCAGTTCCGCCAAGTAGATGGTAAGACTTCATCTTTATTTTGAACCTGCAAGTGAAAAAGACAACTTTAGAATGGTGATTCCATCCGTTCAGTCAGCGGCATGAGGGGGAAACACTGTGGGGGGATGTGGGTGACGGTGGTCTTCATGCTGCACCGTGGGTGAGCGCGCCTTCGTAACACACACTTACTGGATCTGCCGACAGTGTTGCAGCCTAGAGAGCTCATGGAACCTATTCTGTCCATCCGTCTCCCGAAGCAGCTGGAGGATCTTCTTGATGAGTCGTTGCGGAGGCTCTTCAGGTTCTTCGCCGAGAGAAATTCCCTGATGGCCGTCTCATCCAGTTTAGGGCCGGACTGCTGTTCCTCGTCCCCCTTCTCCACGTACTGTCCGTCGAGACCCTCGTGCTCCTCGGGGACCGTGTCGTCCACCTCCGAGACGGCCTCCTGCAGTCTGTGGAGCAGCACCTGTACAGGGTCCACATGGGGACAAGCGTTGGTTTGTCTGTCCAGACTTAAAAAAACAGTTCTACCATAGGTGGGAGAATGCGATCGCTACACGTTTGTCGGGGCATTTCGGTCCAGGCGTCACTGAGAGCATGGGAACATTGACATGCCTCATTAAAACACATACGTTTGGTAAATGCATGTTGATTCATACAAAATAGGAACACGATTAGGTAAAAAATATATATATATCTTTTCTCTGGGACAGCTGAAGAGCTCAATCTGAGCTTGAACCTTTCACTTTTCTCTATTTCCTAGAAGGACACACGGCAACATCCCTAAAACAACATTCCAAAAAAAAAAAATCAGGTTTCTGAATCACACATTGGGAAGCTTACGTTGAAAATGTCCATGTCGGTGTCACTCAAGCCCGTGTTGACAGGATGGCTGCTGAGGGGCTGCAGGTTTAAGATGAGGAGGCTGAAAAAAGATAGGAGTGACAGACGCATGTTTCCCCGCTCGATCAGACGGATGGACGGACGGATGGATGGACGGATGGATGGACGGATGGATGGATGAGGACAGACTCTTTTCCTGGCAATTTTGGAGGCTGGGACTCGAAGCAACGTCCTTTTATACGCAAGTGTGAGACAGGTTGGTATGCCAGGAATTGTACAGGCATTCCTGACACCTCGTCTGATAAGCGGAGCTGCCGGAAGCTGCTCCTTTTAAAGTGTTGTCTCCGAGATATAGGGGCATTTGTATGACATGTCTGTTTCTATTTGCTACTTTGTTTCACAAACATACTCAGCTCCGCTCCGCCCACACACACGGGACTGTGTTGTCACAGAGCGACTGGAAATCATACACAGGATGATAGTGTTACTAAATCGAGTTGTGTACGTGATGATGGCAGGGTCGCATGCTGTTTCACAGATCAGCCACTCTGCTAAAGGATATATATATATATATATATATATGTGTATATATATATATATAAATATTTGTGTACTGTTACTGAAGAAGCACTGCTTTTTTACAATAACAGATCTACAGAAAAATTGTGCCGATGCCAGAGTCAAAATTCAATTGATTGATTTTAGAACGCTGCCCAGAAAAGATGCCATATATCAGGAATTGTGTGGGTGAAAGTATATAAAGATTATAAAGAGGGAGTAAAAAAAAATAAATGAACGAACTTCAAAAATAAATAGTGAACAGTGAGATAGAAAAATATATATTTGAATGAAATGGCTCCTAATCTGAAAGTCACATGTGTTCCGTCAAAATAAAAGCGTCTTTCATTTGTCCCTGAAAAAGAGAGGAATTCCTGCTCAGCAAGTTTAATTTAATTTTGATCTTAATGATGAAAAACATTTACAATCATCATATTGTACATACAGACCCATACATGCGTCTGAGATTGTGAGCTCTTCCACTGGGACACGTCACCATTAATGTGAGGGGGAGGTGCAATAAATGTCATTTCTTTCAAATGATAAATATGTGAATCAATTACATGTTAAACTCCCCAAACGATCATCATTAGGAAACAGTTTTCCTGATGGAAATGGACATTTAAAAAAAAATAAAATAAATAAATAAAGATTTCATTGTTTCATACCTGGAGGATTTGTCTAATGATCCCATTTCAGAATGTAACGTATGTGCTTCACTATATCACATATTGTGAAAATATCTGAAATGAAATGTTTGCTCGCAAACACATAATAACCATGTCAGATATGAGTTGTTTTTTTTGTCGTAATTGCCAGTATATTCTTTCCCATGTTGTACTTGTTATGATGATGACTGATGTCACGTCGTTATCCCCCAAACTGCCCGACGACAGCTACTTTTAACATCCCAGCCCGCTGAAGGAGCCGATTCTCTCCAATCGGACGCCGAAGCAGCTCCTCAGACTTCCCTTCTTGTGGCGGCTGGACGACCACTTGGACGTCCTCATCAAGTCTTTGAAGAAACGAGCCAAAATGTACCGTTCGGCCGCCGTCGCCGAGGCGGCGCGCTCCACGGTCTCCCGACGGGGCTCGTCCGGAGCCGCCCCCCCCAACACCAGTGGGCTTCCATCTGCCCCCGCACCTGAGTAAAGATGGGCTGCCACATCGGATTCCACCGACCTCTGCCTCAAACTCTGGAAGATGAAACACAAAAACAAAACAAACAACCTTAGTTCACATTCACACTTCCAAACCAGCCACTTCACACTTCACCTTTGATTCCTTTGAAATGTCACAGAAATGCTGGTCATCATTATCAGTCCATTCACCTGTGGGTCAGAGGCAGCTTTGCTTCCCAAGCAGTGAAGCAGCAGAAGCAGAGAGAAACGGTAACCTGAGACTCGCCTCTTCATTTTCTCATTCACCTTTAATCCTCCAGCTGTTTGCAGATCGGCTCAGTGGCTCCGGACCCCAGTGCCCACCTCCCCGAGCAGGTGCTGAGTTTATCGGCCGCGCGGCCCAATCCCATCGCTGGGTCTCAGGGAATTAATGAAGCGTGATTAATGCGCAAGCATGCGCGAGTACAGGCAAAGCTGACTGCTGAAAAATGAGAATAGTGTTCACAGGTCCAAGTGCTGTCAAGCGCCATGACGGATTCTGATGGGCAGTCTATAATTATCTACTCGGGCAATTGTAGCCATGCAGCTTTCAGCCTCTGTCTGTGGCAGATTGAAAAGGCTTTTTCCTCCAGGAGAGAAATATATATTTTTTTTTTTTTTTGGAGCCATAAAGTAAAAATAGAACAAAACACCAAAGATCATTTTGATGCTGCCTTTCATTTACATTTGCGATGTCATGTCATGTCACGACACGTCTTCACTCGGCGCCAGCATCTGTATCTGCGCCCAAAGAACATCTTCATTCTGTTTACATGAAGGCCGCGACCCGCGTTCAACACGTGACCGCGTTTATACGAGATCAGCGTGAATTGTTATTCGATGGGCTGATAATCCCAATCTGCCTCAGCTCGCCCAGACTCCTGAGGTCTGACAGGTCGGCTGCTGGAGGAGCTGGTTTGTCTCCCTTTCCTAAAGGACTGGTGATACTGGCAACGATGAGAAGAAGAATCTGGGACATTCTGAAAAGCAGCCGAGGCAGTGACATGATTCTGACCTGAACTCTTCATCCAGCTCCAAAGCTCAACGTCTACGTTTAAAAAACACAAGAGACAGAAACCTTTTTGGAACGCTGGATAAAGGTTTCTTTAAAGATTCAATCGTGGGGAAGGAAAAACGACATGGAGCCGATCGATCAGCAGAGTTCATTCCTCCTGCCCAATGATTCCCCGACAAAATCACAATTCACTGGATCTGGATTTGTGTTTCTACCTGCCTTTGCTCCAAATTGCACAAATGTATAAGTATAAGTCTTTTTTTCAAAGTCTCCTCAACTATGAGTCCAGGGTCCGTCGCCTCAGATCCAAAATAAGGCATTTAGTCATTTAGCCCTAGAGGCTAATGCTTATCTTGCAGGGTGAGGGACAGGTTAAGTTTAACCCTTTCCTTAAAGGAATTCTATGGTGAAAAATCACTCTGTCTAAATGTATTTATTTAGGATTTGTCAAAGGTTTGTGTCTGGTCCCGAAATTCACTTGTTTTATTCTGAGAGACGGAAACAGGTCCGAGAACAGTCTCCATTTGAAAACCATCCACCGAGTGACGTCGCTCGCCGCGACCTTCAGCGTGTTCGTGTTCGTGACCTCTTCAACTGTGAGATCAGAGCTTAGATAATGAACCCGATGTTTTTACCTTTATGATCTTTGAACCTTAAGCGCAAAGTCCACGCACTCAAAATCTCACTGGAAATTCAATGACAATAAATCTTTCCCAAACGACTTCTCTCTGCTGGACTCACGTGTGTGGACGTGTGTGTGGACGTGTGTGTGGACGTGTGTGTGGACGTGTGTGTGGACGTGTGTGTTTGTGTGTGTTTGTGTGTGTTCAGTGGACAAACATGTGTGTGGCTCAGCAGCAGCCGATAGTCACATGTTTGTAGGAGGATGGATGTGATTGGAACCTTCAACCCAGCAACATCCAATCATGTGATAGCCAGCAGCGAGCTCAGTGGCTCACTGGATCATGGGGACAGGTTCGCAACTCTACACACACACACACACACACACACACACACACACACCTCTGGACATATTGGTGCTCCATCTGGAAAGCGACCAGCCGTCCCTCTCAGAAACATGAGGGTGGAGATGAACCCAGAGAGGTTCAGTGTTTGGAGGCTTATTGTCCGTGTCTCCTCCGAGTTCTCTGAAAAACCGTTTTAGTCGTTTTCACCGAGTCAAACCACAACCGCTCGATAGACGATCAATACGTGATCTGCTGGGCTGAACGGAGAAAAGAGGGGTCTGATCAAGTTTACAGAGAAGTGGCTTTGGGAGCAGCTGGACTTCCTGTGATGCTCACGTCCAGTCAGCTGCTGAAAAACGTCTGTCCGTGGGTGTCGCCCCCTGGAGGACGTTTTTTGTGTGTGCTGCTGCACCCTCACGGTGCAGCAGCACTCTCTCTCTCTCTCTCTCTCTCGGCTGTTTACTTTTATAGGTATAATAAAGTTATAATCCAGACCCGACATGACCACATCCTCCAGTTGATGCTTTACCTGGCGTGGTTCGACTGACCGACGTGAACAGACAGACTGATTGAACGAGAGGCGGAAAAGTTCCCATTTAAGATCAAGGATGCAACTGAAATTAAAAAAAAATAAAAAAGGATTGAAACCGATACAACAACTGTGTGTGATTACATGCGGACATATATTCACAGAGTCAATGAAGACAGCTGGTTTCTGGCCGGGGTCTTAAATGTTTAGTCAGAGTGTAAAAAAACAAGGAGCATGAGTCAGGACGTCGTCATGGAAACACAGTCCATCTACATACGGCTGTTTCAAGTGAAGGGGTCAGTAGTCAACAGGGGGCAGCGTCACCATCTTGGTGAACTCCACGTAGTTCACCGCGCCGTTCGGCTTGATGTTAGCTTCTCGGAAGAGGTCATCCACTAAAGAGGGGGGGGGGGGGGAGGGGGGAGGGGAGGGGGGGGGGGGGGGGGGGGGGGGGGGGGGGAGAAAGACCACGTGAGGCTGTTTCCTCAGGAGACCCCCCTGACGACCCTCTGCCCTTTGACCTTTACCTTCTTTGTCGGTGAGTTTCTCCCCCATCTTGGTGAGTTTGGCCCTGAGCTCCGAGGCCTGGATGTGGCCCCCTCTCTGTTTGTCCGTCATCCGCAGAGCGGCCAGGATTTCAGCCTGAGGGTCCTGCTGCTTGATCTGTCTGTGCATCATGGTCAGGAAGGAGGAGAAGTCCACGAGCCCCGCCTTCTCTGAGGTCACAGGTCACAGAGGTCACACACACAAACAGCGCCACATGTAGGTGTTTGAGGATCAGCATAATACATACAGTATATATATATACATACACATAGACATATATATATATATATATACACACAAGATACAATGGAATCTAAATACTGACTCAGCGGTATCATCCGAGTAATGATAGCGCTCGTGCTCATTATGATCATCTTTGGGGACAGGTTTCAGCAGCACAAGCTAAATTAGATGAGATTTCTTAGTAAAGCAGGAAAATGTTTTGGTCGCAGCTCTGCGAAGTCATATCAGTGTTATCTTACTGGTATTTTGTGCAACACAGATGGAGTTGGAGCAGAGATACTCATACTAATAAATAAACAACCTGGTATCTTTGCGAGAATTGCGTCAACATGGTGAGCATTGGTGTTCGCAGTGAGGTTGAAATGTGGTTTGTGCTGCTGCAAAGGCGAAAGGTCATTTGAGAAGGTCCAGAGAAAAATCCAAATCATTGAATATCAATAAAAAGTGATGATAAGAAACAGATAAAAAGATTGATTATGCCATCATCGTAAGAAAAAAAAAGTTAAATCAATACTTTCAAATCCACACAGATGTGTAAATTCTAATCTTGTAGCTGCTCCTCCCTGCTATCTTCATTATTCAGCCGGCCCCTTGAGACCTAATGCATCAGGAATACTCAATAATACACGTGACAACAGATGACAATTAGTCGACCACGCAACCTTAAAATGACCGACGTGCATCAGGTTGGATCCTGAGACGGTGGCTCAGTTGTCCCAAAGGGACCAGATGGCTATTTGGTAAAAAAAACCTCTTTTAATAACAATTCATATTAAGAGTCACTGGAAGTAAAAAAAAATTTTTTTTTAATCTCACAATTTCACATTCAGTCTCCATCTAACTACAGAGATAAGGAGATACGAGTTTGGGAGAATGATGAAGACTATTGGGGCCTTAGGGTCAAGAAATACTTTTATTTTTGTTAAAGGTGCAGTGTGTAAGATTTGGTGATCTAGTGGTGAAGTTGCGTGTTGCATCCATCACTTCCCGCTTCTCGTTAGAGCGTGCAGGAGAACCTGTGGTCGCTCGGATGTAAAACATACAATAATAATATTAGGGCTATGTAAAAAGCAAGCCATACATTGGGGTGATTATACAGATGTAAAAATGTCTACACATATAATTGTTTTGAAGTTCTATTTCTAAAGATAGAAGTGACAGGAATTGACCGAAACCTTACACACTGCACCTTTAAAGCTTAAAAGTCAAACAGGACATCATGTGGTTGGTTTTTAGACTCTTGCCATTGAACCTCTGGTGTTTGTATTGTGATTTACGTCAACACAAGCATCAGGGGAAAGTAAATGTTCAAGACCCATGTGTTACACTGATTTTCCTTTGAGGTCAAAGAGGTAAAATACTTTTATATATGTAGGCAGAGCATTTCAGAGGGAGTCGCTCTGTTCAGACTGCAGCGCTGACATTTGACTTTGTTGAAGATTGGACATTGCACATTCAGTCATGCAGCCATTTTACTGGAAGAGGTTTTCACCATTTGGAACTGATTCGCAGACTCACACACGCACAGAGGACGCGTCGACAATCTAAACACATACACATGATCATCTGATCAGGTGACAAAGGTGACACTCTTTGGTCACTGCTGTCAAAATGGACTACAAGTCACAAGACTGTTACATCATCATCATCCTTGTGCTCAAACCTGTGTGTGTGTGTGTGTCAAGCCTACACACCTGACGGACACCTGCAATCTGAGCAAGTCGCCATACACCTTAATTAGCCAACAGTCAAATTTTAGCAAATAGCACAGAGATGTGGGTGACACCAGACCCAGTTTAGAAAACCCTGGAGAGGACGGATATAAACCAGACAACATGACCAGACCCAGACCTCGTGTATTTTTATCAGCTCAAACAGGAACACTGATTATAATGAGATATAATGAGATTTGCATCACCTCCATACGATGCTATCTGGAATGTAGGGACGAGCACAGCCGTCAGATTGCAAATGTAGCCTACAGCTGCAGAATTGTCAAAAGGCAAATATAAGCATATATACAACAAGGCATTAAGGTTGAATATTGTGAGTTGGTTCCAACAGAAGAACTATCTGTATTTTTATGCCACGACGTTCAATGAAATCAATTTTCTTTGAATGTCACCTTGGCCTCGCGGACGCACAAAGCCCTAAAGATTCGATGGAGATTATCCAGCGGATGCGTCGGGGATGAATCATTTACATTCTTGTCACTCGTGATGAACCTGACTGACCAATCGTGACGACAGGACGCACTTCATCAGATCCATCACCACGCCAGCATCATCGGGCGCCACATGGAACTGCTACGCTCACGATGATTTGATCCGAAACGATGACATCTGAATTGCGATATCAAAATAATCTACAAATAGATCTATTTATTGTTTAAAAAAAAAAATCTATTCGATAACATCCATTTCCATAATTGCTCTGGTGGTAGAATGGTTGCAGCAGACCATGTGTTTCTGCCTCTCTGTGTCATTCAAGGTTAAATTCACAGTCTGCTTCCCATTCGAGGGGGAAACAGACATATTTCAGCACAGAGCGATTCTCCAACAGGTGCACCATGAAAAACTCCCTCCATACTTTCCCTCGTCTGCAAAACAGCTGGATGCTCAGATATCTTTGCCTGCATCCGAGGGCACTCGGGTGAAGCAACCTTCATCAAACGCATTGACCCCCCCCCCCCCCCCCCCCCCCCCCCACACACACACTCATTTTTCACATTGAATTCTCATGATGCTGTGAGCGGCCTGTGCGAGAAGTTTTGACGATATTTCATTCTTTTTCAAATGAGCAGAGGTGCAGGAAGTGCAGCTTTGAAGAGCTGGCTGCTCCTGAGGCATGAACTAATTGGTTTATTCTGCGAGTCAACATTATCCAGTTAAAAACACCAGACAATCCTGCTGTGATTATTTCCACGGCGCCTGTGCACCACACTGGAGGCTTCGGGAGCCTCTTCGTGGCTTCAACCTCCATCCATCACGTGTTATTGAGCCAAAACGACAAATATGGACCGTTATTATCGTGGGTATCGGCATTATGGCTACCGTTATTCAAGCAGATGCGCACTACACTGGAGGACTGCCTGCACTCATGTACATCTATCGTGCATAAACTGTGCCATAACAACAAATATGGACCATGATAAAGATAAGGCAAGATAAGATCATCCTTTATTGGTCCCACAGTGGGGGGGGGGGGGGGAGCACAGGGCTCAGACAGGGGGGGGGGGGGGGGTGAGCACAGGGCTCAGACAGAATAAGATAATGGTGACACTATTACGGAAACGATATCTTTATGAGAAACATGAATGAACTCTATTCATGGATCATATTTACAACTACACTTTATGCACTGTGCAAAAAAATAAATTTAAAAAAAACAAAAAAAACAGCATGAATCAGCAGGCAAAGGCAGGAGATGTTGCACAAGTGGGCAGGTGAGTAATGCAGGAAGGGAAGATGGGTTTAGGGGTACTGGTGGTGGTGGTAGTGGTAATAGTAGTAGTTGTTGTAGTAGTAGTAGTAGTGTTATTGTTTTATTTCTACCCCTGTTGATGTTGTGCGCCATGTCACCATTTGTTTAGCTCCGGGATCATTTGCCTGTGGCACCTGGTGCGCGCTCCCGGCAGCCCGTGTCCTTACTGGAAACTGAATCGGGCTGTGGATATTAAATGTCAGTGCCCGCGACAACACCGCGCCGTGTCTGTGGGAGCCGCTGTCATGCGAGGCAGCATCAGCGCACAACCCGAGGAGGGAACATCGGGGGCCAGCGGCTCCGCGAGGTAAACAGCGGCGGCCGCGTGTGCAGCCTCGTCGGGGGGGTGTGGGGGGGGGGCACCTGTCCTACATCCGCCCGCCCCTCAACCTCCATCACCACCACCACCACCACCCAAAACAACAACAACAACAACACAAACACGGGTACTTACGTGTAGTGCTGTGGGAAGAGGTGGGTCCCGTGTGTCGGCGTGGAGACACATAAGAGAAGTAGAGTTTGGAGCGCGAGCAGGCACAAGAAGCCACACGACTGCGCGCACATCGCCATTTTCCATGAAATATTCAAGAAACTGGGATAAATAGAAGAGCGGGACCGGAAGGACGGACGCTCGTTCGCTCGGTCGGTCTCTCTCTCTCACAGGGCGCGCACGCTAAGAATCAACCGAAGCAGCTCCCGGGGAGAGAAAGTGTGCGTGCGTGCGTGCGCGAGTGTGCGGGGAGGGAAGGTGATGGTTGGCGGAGGCTTCTGGACACTTCAGCCCGGGCAGAGAAATCTCAATCAGGGACGGAGGGAGAGGAGAGGGGGGGTCGAGAGAGAGAGAGAGCGTGAGAGAGAGCGAGAGAGAGAGCGAGAGAGAGAGAGAAGGGGAGGGGGGGCTGGCAGCTGGAGATGAGGATCAGGGAAGAGCTGCTGCTGCTGCTGCTGCTGCTGCTGCTGCCTCTGCTGCTGCCGCTGAGGATGATGATGGTGGTGATGAAGACGATGTGCCTCGCTGCCTATTTGCCCACACGCCGCTGTCCTCCCTCCCTCTCCAAAGCCGCCGCCACCACCGCCGTCATTTGCTCCTTTTTAGCCTCTCACACTCTCTCCGAACACAACCATGCAGGGGGCAAGTTACACAACACAACCAGGGTACGTTCCGACTTGTCCCTTTCACAATAAAACAACTTCCTTTTTAAGAAAAATAAATGGGGCCTGGAGGAGAGTGCAGGTGGATGTGGGAGAGGCCGACGTGATTACATTCTCAGTTTAATATATTAATATGAGCAATGTTATCTCTGATGTTAAATCATGGCAACGTAAAGAGACTGTCAGCTGGAGGAATTGTTTTGATTGTGACATGTTAAAACTGTAAAATCATCCGTTTATTATTTTCAAACTATTTCAAGCTATTTGAAAGACATGTACTACTGGACAACACGCAATAAGTACAAGTAGGTTAAAGCATAAATATGTTCTTTATAAAATTTGCAAAAATATATTGATATGGTACATGATGCATTACTGCCCATATATCAGGGTATATTCTTTAAAGGACTAAGTATTTTGATAATTGCTATGCCAAATTGCTTCAGTTCCTTTCCTTTGATTGTGTCTGCCTCAGGCTCTTTGAAAGAAATGTTAAACAAGTGTTATTGCACCAAGATATATTTCTATTATTGCCATAATCTCCTGTTTTAATATCGTCATTAGTGTTGTTGCTGCTGCTATCGTTGTTCACACTGCTCGGTCAATAAAGCCTATTCTCTCATCACTTTTGTCGCTACTTTTATTTTGAAAAGCCATGTGTCCAACTTCCCGTATAAACTCTGTGCATCTGTGACGTTTGCCTCAGCTGTCCTCGGCCCAAGTGGCGCTACCTCCTCTTTAAAGTGCCTGCTCCTGCGCGCCTGGCGGCGGGGGCGCGCATCAGGCCGCCTCCTCTTCCTCCTCTTCCTCATGTCCACTCTCCTCCATGCACCTCCTCCTCCTCCTTCTCCTTCTCCACCTCCTCCCCTAACTCGGGATTACACGCAGGAATCAGGGCTTTATTTTGGTAATTAGAGGCATGACTCTGGAGGGGCGGATTGTATTAACTGGAGTGTAAACATTCAGCAATCACCTTGGGGGCTGCTCTCCAACTACATTTGTTCTACTTATTAGCGCATCTGGTCCAGTGGATGAACGTTTATCGAAATAAACGCAGGAAGAACTAATACGCTCATTTTATGGAGACACCTTGCTATTGTTTCATGCTGTCACCTGCTATTCAGTGGGGGATTTTTGGTTTCTGGGGGGGGGGGGGGGGGGGGGGGGGGGGGGGGGGGTCATGATGGGGTCACCACTTTCACAGTGGGGGCAAATTATGAGTCAGGCATCCATGTGTTCAGTTAAGGTCACACTTCAGTCTTTGTTTACTGTTTACAGCTTTATGCATGATCACATTTAAAATGTGTAATTTGCTTTGTATGATGCAAACATTAAAAAAAAATGTAATTACATATTTTTGTTGAATATTTACATTTATTTAGTTTAATAGCTCCTGACAGGACAGGGGTTCTTCAGGGGCCAGTCGCATTTCAGATTGAGGCCAGCGACCCCGTGGCCCTGCGCCAGTTTGTTACATAACCCCAGCCGCCATCACAGACAGCCTTTTAATAATGATTAGTTTTCAAATGAGGAGTGTTGTGCTTTATTATATTGCAGTGGAGGATTTTCTCCTCTGGTCATAATGTCAGCCACTGTTCATTTTGAAGGTAAACGAGGAGGAAAGATGCACTGAATCCTCAGAGTAAATCTAATTTACCATGAAGTTCCCCCCTGGAGAGCATCTCTCTCCTCTCCATCCGTCAGCTCTGAGCGTGCACGCAGGTGTGTGTGTGTGTTGTGTGTGTGTGTGTATGTGTGTGTCATTGTGTGTGCACCTGTCTCTGTCCTATTACCTTTCTCCCGCTCTGCTCTCTGTTCTCCCCATCGGAGGACACAGTGGGCGGCGCAGGCTGTCACTTAAACAGAACACATTTTCAGCTCTCTGTTCAATAAAGAACACAAAATACAGATTTATAGATCTTAACGTAATCTGTTCCCAGTGTGTCTCTGTCCTCGATATTACACACAGGTACGAAAATCCTTTGCAAACAGAGATGAGCGGGGGGGGTGTCCAAGGCTTTGTAACATATAGACACAGGTTTCGGTCCCGGGTGACACCTGCATCTCTCAACCCGTTTGCCGTGAGCGTGGACAGGTGGTCTGGGGCCCGTGCTGTCCTCGTCTCAGACGAGCCAGCGGGGGGGTTCGGGGACGGGGGGGGGCGGGGGGGGGGGGGGGGGGGCACGCAGGTGCTCGGCTACAAAGTGCCGCACAGCAGTCGGGCAGGGTTGCTGCATGGCTTCCTGTCTCCTGACGATGACAGTGACGACAGGGCTTTTTTGGTGTAAAGGACACACTGCAGGGCACAGATCTCGGCGGGGGTGGGAGGGGGGGGGACCCTCCCCATGGCAGGAATGAAGCACCAGGCAGCAGTGGCACCTCCGCTCATGTACACGGACGTCACGGATCATTCAGTCACAACAAATACCTGCGGCTTGTCTCTCGGAAAACAGCAAAGAAACGCAAAAAAAAAAAAAAACCGCAGCCGAATGATCTGCTACCGCAGCAGCAGGACACCGGCTGGTTTTGAATTGTCATAATGATAATTATCATCATTATTATTTAGTGCTAAAGTCTCAGTTAATGGGTGCTTTATTTTCCCTTTTGTCACTTACCACATTCCCCCATTGTTCCATTACAGATAATATAGATACGGGTGGACTGATGTGGGCAGAGTGACTCACACACAGTATTTCTGCTGACTCACTGCCGCCTCCTCCTTCTCTCTTCATTCAAACATAGATTTGTCAAACACGTCTCTGTTTACCACGTGCATGTGGCCTGGAGACAGAAAAATTGATTCAAATGTGATTTTGAACGAATGATAAGTCGTTTTCTGCGACAGAGGAAATTTGGGGGTGGGTTTTTTTTGTGCGTGTGTGCAAATAAAACATCAGGGGCCAGGATGTCTCTTCTCCACCTCTATCTCCATCTCTATCTGGATGCATGTGACGCCTCTGGGTTGCAGAGACATGGAGATGATTGATCCCATGCATGGCCTTGTCACAGTTAACTTCATTGTACCTTCAATGCAAATTATACTTCATCTGAGTGGGGTGGAGGGGGGTTGTCGGAGGGGCTGCATATAAAAAGGCGTGATTGCCACTCCAGGGCCTCAGACCTCATGGAACACGGCGTGGTGCTCAAACAGAATCCACTCTTTATTAGGGCCGATCGATCGGGCCTCGCAAAGGGATCCGCTCAGTGAAAACACACAGATCAATGACCTCAAGCTCTGTTGATTCTCCAAACGGTGACAACTGCCGACGGGAGGCGGGCCTCCGACCGCTCAAGGATGTCTCTCATTGGCTGCGCACTCCTCTCTAGAAGAGATTGTGCTGCCAATCTGTTATTGATCGATGGGAGGGGGGGGAGTGGGGGGGGGGGGCGCTAGCCTCCCTCTGCTCTGTGTTGCACTCCAACCTCCTTTTCTAGGGACTGATCCCCCAGGCAGAGGCCGAGTAGGTATAGGAGTAGAATTAATCACTCCTTGTTTCTCCTGTCTGCAGACCTTGGGGAAGTCACCAAGTGAAGGCACACCCCACACATCCAGACACACACACACACATCCAGACACACACACACACACACAGGTTGCTTATCTTCCTTTT
>JAFBJT010052201.1:10228-21932 GCA_016785325.1 Chascanopsetta lugubris | reverse complement strand
GACACTGGAGCTTTAATGAAAACGGAAGTGTGCAGGGAAATTGATATCAATGCCACTGAGACACACTGTGCAAAATGAAGGGAGGCTGCTGGATGAGTGGAGAGAGAGAGAGGGGAGAGAGAGAGAGAAAGAGGGAGGGAGAGAGAGAGAGAGAGAGAGAGAGAGAGGGAGAGAGAGAGAGAGACTGACTCAATGCTCTCAGCAAACTTCAATGACCCTTCTCGTGTTTCCTCTAAAAAAACAAAACAACATGATATACTGTCACTCATTTTCCACAATTTTCTTTGAGGGCATTTCCTTTTTTTCCCTCTCTCCCTCCCTCCCTCTCTCTCTCTCTCTCTCTCTCTCTCTCTCTCTCTCTCTCGTCAACGCGGCGGAGAAAAGTCTGCGTGCCCTTGTCCTCGAATAAGATACAGTGAAGAGATCAGCGGAGTGATTCAAGCAACCGAGGTTATCTCCCCTCTGCGTCCCTGTCGGCTCGCTCCCCGTTCACCTCGTACTTTATCATCCCTTATTACTTCCGTCCGCTCCGCATAACAGCGATCCTGTCCAAATATGAAACCCACCTCCATATTTACATGAATATATTTCTGTCTATTCGCCCGGCTCTGTGACGTGGCTTATACCTGCGTGACCTTTCATACGAATAGATATGAATGAATCCCCGTCTTGTCCGGACCACCACCCCCCACCTCCTCTACTGTACGACACAAACATGTAACCAGTGATGTCAGGCCGCAAGGCTCTCTGGGATGTTCATGCTCAAATGTCAGAGCGTTTCATCCTGACGATGATGACTCACTCGCCTCACTCTTCGTCTGCATGAGGGAACAAGGGCGGCAATTAATGCCTCAACCTCCTCACGTGCAACAGTGAGAAAACAACCGCTACGTGAAATGTTACAGCGGGAGAGCCACTCTGTTTTTTTTTTACAAGGTATTTAAAGAGGGGGATATAAATATATACATGCTGGGCTCCAGAGGAATCCCTCCCCTTCCTACACCTCGCCCCCCCCCCATGGACAAGAGGCTAGATGTGAAAACAGAGCAAGACTCAGCACTCACTGACATGCTCTACTAGAGGCCTAATGGCCCCTGGGTAATGGCCTCTTTGGTCTTCAGGAAATCCTCCTTCATGCATACATCAAAGCTGGGATTGAGAGGGATAGAGAGTGGGAAATAGAGGGGAGGGAAAGAGACATCAGGGCCACACAGGGAGAGCGAGAGGAGAGGAGAGGAAAACACACGTCGAGGGAGGATCTTTCGTGTTTACGCTTTTCATGGCAAGATCAATGAAACACAATTTAGACGTAAACTTCACGTCAGCGTTCCCAGCGCTTGAGTGTTTGTACGTTGTGTGGTTTCCTCCGTTAAATCACTGTATTGCCAGTTTTTGTTACCATGTTTAGGACATGTGCTTTTACAGCTGCTAATATTAAGGAAAGATAAAAAAAAATAGTCATACCTTTTTTATGTGTTGTCAGGGCCAAAACCAATTTCATTACTTGTAGTTTGTGAGGCCGACATCTGATATCTAGCATGTCTGTATATTTTCAGTAGAAATGAGAAAACATCTGACACCAACATTTTCAGCATTGATTGGTTATTACTGGTGTCACATCTATGTCAGATGGTGAGACATAAAGTGAATTGTAACTACAGTTCACAGGACCAATTCATTGTATCGCTGAAAGGTATAAAAAGTAAATGCGTTGTTATTTATAGCTTATTATGCTGTGGTGTTACTGTTCCGGCCCACTTGAGGTCGAATAGGTCCAGGGGCCGTTCATCTGAGGTCTTTCCTCTCCTGATCCAGCAGAGGGCGATCACAAATAGCCTGACCTTCTGACCCGTCAGTGGTTAGTGATGTCACATTATTTTGTTACGAAAACAGAGGATGCTACCGATCAAATCCGAACACAAAAGGATCTGAAAGATATTTGCATATATTCTCATCACAAACTGTGCGTTCACCTCTGAGGAGCAGCGGCAGGAGAGGAGGAAGAGGAAACCACCGATCCAGAGTGTCGTCCTCGCTCTGCTCTGCACAGTTTCACTGCCCCTCCTCTCGTTGCTGACGTGCAGCCGAACAGACAGCTGCTACAACGCCAGACCAGCGGCTCAGCGGCCCGCGACACGCCCCGCCTCTCCTTCCTGTACATGAGCCATCTGCTTAGTGCGCGTATTATAGACCTGTCAATGCTTCCTCATTATGATTCAAACAAAAGTGGCCATTGTGACCCCCAACCTGACTGTGTTTGCAAAACTTCTATCTCTGAGGTGGATGTCACGCTGAAGGCATGTCCGTTGCCCTCTTGTGGTCGACTCTGATACAGCCCTGAATGGGCCTAAAAGCTAAAAAGTAGGCTGTCAATCTTTTATCAACGATGATGTCTGCCATTTTGCATTTACTCAAATGCTGAGTTCTCTTTTATCTAAAACAACACCGCTGAAACGTCATGATCACCGGCTGACAGTGACGTACCGTAGGGTCGGTGATGAGGACGTATTAGCTGGACCTAGCTGCAGCTGCTCCTTTCTCAAATCACATGTGCAGAGTTTGGATATCCATCTATCCATCCATCCATCTATTAGTCTATTTATCCATGCATTCATCCATGCATCTCTCTATGCATCCATACAGCAGAATTATTCTCCCCCACATCCAGATAGAGCTGTGACCTCTGTCTGTCCTCCACCATGTGGAGCATGTGATTCATCTCCTGCCCCTCACAATCATTCTCACCTCATCTCCCTTCTGAAATAAGACTAACTCAGTGCCTTTTTTTCTATTTTGAGTTGTTTTTTTTCTCTAGCAAATATAAATTTTCCAAATTAGGATGAAACAAAACAATTTGAAGAGGACTGGATTCGGAGGGAAATCGAGAAGGGAGCCCCTTCAAGCCGCCATCAAATCGGCTTCTGATATGTTTGCAAGCGAGCAGAGGACTCGGCGTTGGCGCGCTGAGTACATTAAAGTGTGTCTGTGTAAAAGAGGCAAAACTAACAGGCCTGTGGCGCCTTCAGTGGTTCGATAAGGCGAGCGGGTGGTCCTGTCTGAGCACGGTCTACCCCTCCGCTCATGTCACTGTGGAGTGAGGGGAGCAAAGTCGCCCGCCCGCCCCGCTGTCACATAAAAGCATATCTTAATTTGCATTAAAACCGGCGATAAGGGCTTAATGAAGGAATTAATAGATAACAGACATTCTGCAGCTTATTCTCCTCCGTCACACTCTGACAGACACACAAACACCAGGCTGCTCTCAAACTGGCAGCTTTGGCAGCCACGGAGGGAGAGCGAGGATTCATGGGGAAATAAATGGCCTACAGTAAGAGGCAGGACCAAGACTGAGAGCCGGGGATACATCACTTCACCTCGCATGACAACAGTCAACCTTCTCTCTGCAGCCGGGAGCTTGGGGCTTTAAAACAGGGATAGTTCACTCTGAGCTCTTTAATGCCCTTTTTATTTGATTATCTCCTAATGCCAACACCGGGGTTTAATTTCACTTAGAGACAATTTACTAAATCAATCATACCTCTGCTGGTGGATTGATTTATTCATCTGTATCAGGCTGTGGATCGATGACACGCATCCCAGCATTTGAGGGCCGGGCAGCAACTGCCCCTGTTCTTTCCACAGAGCTAATACATGTGTGCAAAATCAAAAATGTATAATGCCCCTCAGAGCAACTCCAAGGCCGAACACCACTGGCATTTAATCTGGCTACTAGAAATTCCACTCACTCCTAAATATCACTTCCTGAAATATGTATCTGTATCCATCCATCTGTGAGAAATCAATGGAAATGCTGGAAAAACAACCTCGCTATCTACTAACGGGACAAGGTGTATGATTTAGCATCATCTAGTGGTGAAGTTGTAACTCAATACTTCTGGGACTCATCTTCATCAATGTAGGAGAAGCGATGTTAGCCTTTAATGATCATAAACACTCAAAAGGTGTTTAGTTTGTCCATTCTGAGCCCCTATAAAAACACGATGGCGCAACATGGCCATGGGCTCATTCAACTTCAATCAAAACCATTAATTTCTTCTAGATTATGAGTTATGCCTACAAAAACAAAACCATTTATTTCAATGCCGTCAAAGGATTATAATAAAAATAATAATAATAGACTTGGATGAAAACAAAAACACATTAGTAAAGATAAATATAAAACGATTCAATAAACCAAAGATGATTAATCCATTACCATTACATATGTCTGTGCCTGAGCTGCAGCTACGATTGTAAATTATCTTCAGGTTTGTTCATAAAACAAGAAACTGTGGATTGATCAACAAAAAGAAAATCAATAATTAGTTACAGCCCCACACCCAATAGTGATTATACTGTGTTGAAAACAGCTGTGACCCAACTCTCTGAAAACATTGTTCATCTTTGTCTGGACAGTCTGTCTCTGTCTTTTTTAAATTTATTTATTTATTTTTTAAATGTGATAAGTTGTTCAGTTGTTCCTGAGACGATCTGAGGAACGCGCGAACAGACATGTTGACGTCATGTGCTAACGGCTAATAGCCAAGCTTACCGTTTTAGCTAACATTGAACGTGCAGTGGACAAACAGCAAGTTGAATGTCTCCAATGACTCGTGGACTCACCTCTGTTTCATGTCGCGTGAGTCTTATCAGTTGATGTAGTCGGCAAAACATACTTCAATAACAAAAACGATGTTTTTAGACTGCTTTTACCTGCTGTGTCTGAGCGTCATCGGCGCACCTGCGGCTCAGTAGAAGGCGAACGGGCACTTGAAAATGTTTGAACTGCTGATTCAAAAAGGACCAATCAGCTTCCTCCTGCTGAACAGCTGGTACAAAGATATCCAATCAGATTTCAGGGAGGCGGGGCATATTACACTGGCGTGTCAGCAGTGAGTCATGGTGCAAAAAAGTGGATAATGAGGAATAAAATATTATATTATATTATATCATTGATTTGATTTATAATTAGGATAAACAAGTAGCCTTTATATTTACAGAAGAAGAAGAAGAGGCAAAAAAAAGACGATGCACAATTAAATAATACTTAATAATAATATTTAATCATAATTATATTTTCAGCCCTTGAACAATATTTATTAAGCTTTCATTTGCCACCTGGATGTAAAAGATATCAACCTGGGGTTGACTCATACTTGTATGATTTTTTTTTAACCATATATCTGCACTATGTGTGCTCATAGTATTTCCTTTCTGCAGGACTCTCCATGGTCCAGGGGGCACATCCTGCCTACAGCAGACTGAAAAATAAAACACTGCAGCCAGAAAAATAAAACTTTGCAGACAGAAAAATAAAACACCGCAGAGAGAAAAAACTAACCAGCCAGGTGAAAAAAGGAGCTGGACTCACGGTGAGAAGGGCCATGTATCCCAGAATCACAGAAGTAATCCATAGATTGTTATTATATTAGGAATCAATAATGTCATTATTGGATATCTTATTCAATCTTCAGAGACGGGCAGAAAGACAATCCCGTGTGCTTTGGTCTCAGGATATAAATGAGGCCACACACATCATGGGGTGAAAGGTGTTTTTATCCAGCCTGGAATCACACCAGTCACCCATGGAAAGATGTGTCACTGATCCTGGTGCAGACAGATTTGAGGGTTGTGGTCGGGGTTAAAATCAGGATTGGGATCAGGATTATGTCCCAGATTTTTTTTTTAAGGTTAAAATCATGGTGAGAGGCAAAGTAAAGCTTCATAACGAGCCCCCTCCACGGGATAGTGGGAACAGATACGTGTGTCCATGTATATGTGTGTGTTTGTGTGTGTGTGTGTGTGTGTCATCTCTCTCCTCCTGAGCCACAGGTTTGGGCTGTTTGCCCAGAAATGTGTTGCACAGGCCGGGGGAGGCAGATGCTTTCCTGTCGTCCCAGAGGAGATGGTAACACATGTGGCGAGTGGCTCAGGCTGGTCATATTAAACACACCATGTGCACACTGCATGTGACTGTGTGTGTGTGTGTGTGTGTACTACCTTGTGAGCGTGCATGTGTTTGTGTATGCGTGGCCTACAAATAGGGAGTGAGACATCTAGTGGCCAATGTGTGGTACTTCAATCATAACGACCACATTTTTACATTTGAAAAATACTGCATTAAGACTGTTTTTTTTACATGTGTAATGAGATGATAATGTTTTCAGCGATAATCATTTTCACATAACTTGTTTTTAATTTGCTGTTGCTCCCTTGCTTGTGTGTGTGTGTGTGTGTGTGTGTGTGTGTGTGTGTGTGTATCTCTGTGTTTGTCAGATTGTGGATATTGCTGCAGTATGATACCATCTTTCCTCCTGTCATAACAATAGATCTTGCAGTTGATGGTGATGCATCATCTGTCAGACCATCAGTGCTGGGATACGGTCCACTGGTCCCGCGAGGCTGCAGACTCCATTCACCGCAGTCTTTATGGCCAGTGTCTCCTTCCACCTCTGGAGTCGCCTCTGGACCGTCACAGCCGGGGCCCCCGCTTCGCAGAATGCGGCATTAACCTCGCGCGGCTCAGCGCTGATTTACTTTTGCAGGGGATATTCAGGATGAGTGAGCAGCTTATGTCAATTAATCTAATGGTGTGTTAATCAAGACATCCGAACACGTACAAACAGGCCTCGGCCATGGCTGCATGGTTATTAGCGACAAATCATCGGGCTTGTACGAGTTAGACGGACATTAATTTGTGGCCGGCTGCAAAGTCCAACATGTAGTAAAGTCTCATTATCCACACGTTTTGAAAAACGCAAGAAAAAAAATTCTGACGAGTGGTTATTTAAGTGTCTTGGCTCAAGACGATCTGTGTGTGGTCACAGGCCCCCTTTGTGTTTGCAGTGGCACCCGATGGACAAACTCTGCATATTCAATGAAAACGTAAGGCTCCAACAGGCTCAGTCCCACTGCAGCATTCTGCAACATGCACCTCGACAACAAATACGTTGACGAATGGAGAATTCAAATGTTCCCACCAAAAACCAAACAATCTCTTTCAACCGCGGCTGCAGGGGCTCCAAGGTTACAAGAGGGATGAACAGGTTTTATGATGCGCGCTGTCCGTTTGAGCCTCTTTGCAAATCTCCGACCTCTTTGTTCCGACTAAACTGGGAGGCGGGACCTGCCCGTGGGGAGGCAGGCGGGAGATTACGACCTGAATCAAAAAGCAGATTACTATACAGTACATTCGCTGTGTGTATGCGCACGTGTCTGTTCCGCCCCCCCCCCCCCACTTTGGATCCTCTAATTTAGCAAACATGGTTTTAGCATTACGCACTTCTTGTTTTCAGCCATTTCAAATAAAAAAACAAACAAACAAATATCACACACCCCTTCCCACCCCCCCCCCCCCCCCCCCAACAGTCCTTTCAAAGCTTTTCCCTCAGCTGATGCAGAATAATCCCCAGGTCCCGACAGGTTGAGATCCAGCAGATGGATGTCACCCATAAACCTGCCCCGCACCTCGTGGGCACCTCAGCCCCCCCCCCCCCCCCCCCCCCCCCCCCCCCGAGCACTCTAAATTAGTGTGACACCCCCCATTGTATCGCGAGTGCATGGTCTCTGTGATCATCGCTGACTGATGGGTAGAGATAAGATGGAGCAGAGCTGTGGCTCTGCAGGACGCTGCAAACAAGTCTCCCCACTGAAAGTGGGCGAGGGGGGGAAGCGGGGGGGGGGGGGCAAAGGCGAGNNNGGGGCTAGGGGGGGGGGGGGGGGGGGGGGGGTAAAGGCGAGGTGAACCTCAAAGCTTCAAATCCCTCCGATGCTGAGATTATTCAAATCCAACCACCAAGAATGACGAGTGTATTTGAGAGATTATAAAAAAAATACAGCACTGTATGGATGATCGGAAGCATAACCTGGGCTGCAGTGAATGCATGAACTTAACCATATGGAAAAATACATGAGCTGAATTGAATGGAGGAAAACTGCCCCTTAAAGGTGCAGTGTGTATAATTAGGTCACATCATTTTTAGTCAAAGTCAAATCATTTGCATCTTCACATAGGATATAGGACGATTATACAAGTCTTTTATTATACAAGACAGTAATCACCAGTTGTTATATAGATATATATAAATACACACATGCCTTTCCTTGACTATTACTTTTGCACACGTACTATGTACAATGAATCGCTGAGAGTTCTATTGAACATATTCTTTGCTCTTTAAAGCCTTTTTAACCTTCTGTGATTTCCTTTTTTCCCTCGTTATCGCTCCTGTGTTACCGTGTCACTCGTCACATTCCTAGAACGTGTACATTTTCTTTGTCCATTACGATCATTCTCATTCCAACCCAGAAGACAACTCCGACCATTAAGTCCTTCGGCTCGAATGGAAATGAACCCTGGAGCTGGAGTCGTTGTGAATCTCAGCAGTCAGACCTTTGCGCTGCTCTTCAGTGTGAAGTTCTCCCCCCAGAGCTCGTCTCGAGTGCGTCCGATTTTATTCACCGACTGTAGATCACGGTGACGAACGGAACGTATCGGTGCGACTGTCACGGGCGGCGGACACAGACAGATGAGCGGGATGTGGAGACTGACTGCTGCTGACGCAGCAAAAGATAAAGGCAGGAAAACAGCAGGATTTATAACAGCGCATCCATCCAGAAATTAACCGGCCTGCTCTTAAACGCCGCGTCATATCGAGAGGGACATTCATTCCAAGTTGTGGGAAGAAAAAAAAACAAGGAAATAGGATTTGAATTGATGACTGTAAAAAAAAGATCTCAGGCACATAAAGATCGATGGTTTTTAATTTGGCAAATATTATCTACAAAATGTACTGAAAGTGAAATTCCTACATCTGCGGGGGGCGGGGGGGGGGCGGGGAGAAAAAAATCAGTGTACAAACAAATATTCTGCCAAAGAAAATGAGGTGGAATGAAGAGACACTCATATGTTTTCCATCTGCTGTGTCCTTGACTCGTCCCGGGGAAGAGAGAAGAGATTTTCCCCCCATTTGTTACTGGAGAGACGGCGACTGGCTTGAGACTACGGCAGAATTTAAAACAGTAAATAAGGAGGTAATGGGCTTTGAGCCGACTGTCATCTCCAGTCTGGCTCTGGCTATCACCCAGGATATTAGCAGATAAATCTGAATGGCTTCCATCTGAAGCAGCGCACACTTGTTATTGATCAGACAACCCCTGTGCAGAGTGGCGGGGTGAGGGGGGAAGGGGGCGGGGAAGGGGGAGGGGGGGGGCGGGGGGGGGGGGGGGGGGGGGGGGGGGGGGGGGGGGGGGGGGGGGGGGGGGGGGGGGGGGGGGGGGGGGTTGGAGGGCCAGAGTTTATTAATTAGGGATTGACAGCCAATTCCCTCTTCTTATTCACAGACAGACAGCTCGGGAATCCCGATGAGCTGTGTCCTCTGTGCATTTGTCAACGCCGAGCCCCCCCCCCCCCCCCCCCCGCCCCCCCCAGCCCCCGCCCCCTGCCCCCTGCCCCCCCCCCCACGCTGCCTGCAAACACAACACCGGCGCCCCGACCAGAATACACAGGGGGGATTGGACCGATGACCCCGCTCAGTGTTCATGCACTGTAAAACCCGGGCACAATGGCAGATCAGTTGGTTATTCATGTGTAAAATGACCAACCTGCCCCCCCCCCCCCCCCCCCCCCCCCCCCCCCCCCCCCCACCCGGGGTCCTCGGGGGTCCCCCCCCACCCCAACCCACCCACCCCGCCCTCCCACCTGCTCAGATCGTCATTTTCTCTGCCTTTAGTCAGGATGACGCCCTGCGAGGTGGCGTGAAATTATCTGATTCACTTTCTATTCATCGAGACTCTGCTTTTACTTCGATAGCTCAAAAGTCCTTTGATATATTTCTCCACAGACCTGTTACCTTTACACAACTCAGGTGAAAGAAAAAAAAAATTCTGAAATGGGAAAATGGACAACAAACTCCAACACCCTATGAGCCAAAGCTGCACAATGAAATATAAGGATCATGTGACTGGACTTTTGTGAATACTCCATTATCCAGCTCCAAAAAGGCACATACATACATAAATAGTCTGGTGGTGGTGAACACCAGCGGAGAAAGTAATAAATAACAAAAAAGGCTGATATTTCACTAGGGAGGTGGTGGAGGAGACCAAAACCGGAGCTCAAAAAGAGAGAATATTAGACATGTCCGTTTAGGTGTGCGGCTTCACGCCTGAGCGGCGCTTCAGTAAATCGCATCACATTGACGGGACCGTTCATGTTCCACCACAACACCGACAACCGTGCCTGCGTATGATTCGCTGGCATCTGGTGGTGAGGTTGCGTGCTGCACATGAATACCCCTCACCTCAAGCCAAGCACGGGAGAAACCCCGAGGTCACCGTCACTTATCGTTAAAACCCAAAATGGCGTTTAATTCGGCCCAGTCTGGGCTGCGGTGAAAACATGGCGGTGAAATCTGCTCACCTCGGTTCAAAACATAAAGGGCTCAGTCGAGGGTGACGAAAATCATTTCACGCAATCAAATGATGTCACCTGAATCTCACCGCGTGCTGGACCTTTAAACTGCATTATCATTGTTGAAGCTGTGACCTGTAAAGTCCCGAAGATTAGAGAGGAGAGTCTCCCAGAGATGAAAGTACCACCATTGGAGTACATGCAGCTTTTTCCTTGGAAATGACTGTAGTGCTCACACGTACACACACACATACACACACACACACACACAAACACACAAACACACACACAAACACACACACACACACGCAAATTGAGTCACTTACATCATGAGCGGATGGATGGTGGTGTGGCTGTGAGGCTGCAGGGCGTCTGATCAATCACTGAGTGTTGCCGGACCGGTTGGGTGGGGGGGGGGGGGGGGGGGGGGGGGGGGGGGGGGGGGGGGGGGGGGGGGGGGGGGGGGGGGGGGGGGGGGGGGGGGGGTTGGTAATTGTCCCTCCTTGTATCTAGTACACTATCATAACCTAATTCTGAGAGATAGCGTCCCCCCGAGAGGAGCCGCTCGGTGTCGTCACTCCGCCCCACATTCCCTTTCATCCGAACCGGGAGCTATATTTATCCCATTCTCCCCTGTTCAACATTTGGAGGATTTGTAATCATCATTCAACCTGAGATTTCCTGAGAAGCTCCCAATTAACCCGACTCCCCTCTCGCTTTGACCTCATCAGCGCCGCGCCGCACTCACGTGGCCACCAGGGCCCTGCGCCGGATCCACAAACTGTGAGGACGGACAGAGGCGGAGAAGGTACATGGGTGTAAAAACACATTTCAACAACATGTACATACGTGTGTGTATACACACACACACACACACACACACACACACACACACACACACAATTTATTCACTTCATTTGTCGGTGCATCTAAATTCTGTCCAGCCCCTGTCCGCCTCCCTCTCTCTAGCGACCCTTGTCTCGGATTTTTCTCTGTGTGTGTGCCTGTGTGTGTGTGTGTGCGCGCGCGTGTGTGTGTGTGTGCCTGTGTGTATACACATGCATGTGGGTCTGCAGATTGTAATGCATTAGCTGGCTCCTCCCTGCGGAGAGCCAGTCTAAACTAAGCAGCGTGATGATGATGCTCTCTGTGAGCTGACACAACCCATTTGTTGAGGAGGAGCTGATCTAAACCAACGCTGCTCATTTACAGTATATGTGCGGAGGGGGTGTGTGGGGTGTGTGTGGTGTGTGGGGTGTGTGGCGGGGGGGGGGGGGGGGGGACGGGCGCCGC
>JAFBJT010052030.1:0-16582 GCA_016785325.1 Chascanopsetta lugubris | reverse complement strand
TATGTGTGTGTGTGTGTGTGTGTTTGTATATGTATTATACATTAGGGGTGTAATGGTGCACAAAATTCTCAGTTCGGTACATACTTCAGTTTTCAGGTCATGGTCCGGTTCATTTTCGGTTCAGTATGGGAACAAAATGCAAAACATTAACAGCTGCATTTGTACCAGTGTTGTTGTTTTTTTCTTGTAGTGTGATATTCACACATACAGTCATTAGTGGCTTACCTATGGAATTATGGATCGTTGTCATATGAGAGGCCCCAAACTTAGAGAAAAGATGAATTTGGAGTTCAAAAGTTGAACTTTATTTTGGAATTTCTCCAAATTTCTACAGTAAATCCGTTTGCAGTTAAGTGTACATATAGTAGGCATCACCAGGAATACAGTCATTAGTGGCTTACCCATGGAATTATGGATCGTTGTTGCATGAGAGTCACGCAAATTTAGAGAAAAGGTGAATTTCAAGTACAAAATAGTGAACTTTACTTTGAAATTTCTCTAAATTGCTACAGTAAACCAGTCTGAAATGAGGTGTATCAAGATTTAGGATTTAATATCTCCTTTAATAATTCATTACTCCTAGAGAGATATTGGCAAAAGAAACAATTTCAGCATTTTATTTTGAAAGCAGAAGTGGATGTGTTCATAAACATCAATTTCAGACGCCAGAATGTATGTTCACTTGACAGCAGTCTTGGGTGGTGATGTTTCAAGTGGGTTCGCATTTTTGTTGTTGTTAGCCGATCTCGGCTGAACAATGTCAGCACACTGCCCTCATTTTATCCACTCATCTTTCTCCGTTGCAATATTTAAGTGTTTAAGTGTTCCCAAGCAGGAGACTTTAACAACAAGGGAGGGTCTTCAAGCTCTGCTTTCCCTCCAACAGTAGCCATGTTACAGCCGGGCAAAACGCAGCTTCCGTTCTGGTGGAGGTACCAGTTCGGCTCGGGTGCTGCATGACGTCGCGCATTATGTTTGGCTTGTCTTATGAGCGACGGCATCTTTCTGTCTGGCAGCGCAAGCAGATCCGTCCGTTACCTACACGGGGAACTCATCCGTGCACACCCCTGTACCGAGCCGAACGTCATGTACCAAACCGAATGTCCCGTACTGAAATGGTTCGCATGTCATTTCTGTCTCTACATGGTTGTGCGATGCAGTTCTCCTCCTCTCTCTCTTCACAAGGAAAGGTGAAATTTGGAAACTTTGATGCAATAGTGTAGACAACAGCCTGTGATGAGCCCAACACTTGATGACCAGATGACAGTCACTTCATTGACAATTCACATCTTAAAGATGACACATTGCATTGTATTTCATGTCACATTTTGTGATTCCTACACAATTCTCAGTTTTCATAGTTCTTTTGCCAAGTGAATTAAGTGAAGTTAAGTGAATCTGGTCTTCACTAAAGCCCTCCTGCAGGACTTGGACATGCACTCTGCTTTTTGCAAAAAAGGCTCTGGTAGCCAGAACAACTGCCCTATTACCACTGCTACCAACCACTGCTGGCACCCGAGGAGTTACCACGGTGGAATGCACCCAGTGGGGGAAATAAGGCGTCTACCATAGAATGCCGTGGTGCATCTCTGGTTGCTTGGGGGCTACTGCATTAAGAAGATGTATATCTGCTTATTGTTTCGCAGTTCCCAATGGTGCTCTTTAAACCGATGTCAAGGCTTCTTAGCTCTGGCAGCATCCATCTCCATTCCCACTATTAGCCTCATAGTCATCTTGGCTGGCAACCCAGCTGTGGAAAAGGTAATGGGCAGGATTTCACTTACCACTGTAAGAATCTTATGTCTGCCATCTTCGTTAACATACACAGATAAAGAAAAAGAGGAGGTACAATGTATCACCTAAAATGACACTATACAGACTATGATTGTGGTGGAGAAGCTCATTTGTAAAGTTAGCCTGTTCCCTTTAACTCTAATGACATGAAAGTGTCATGTTATGTGTTATTGTTATTATTATTGTAAAAAATTGCATATATAGCTACTTTCCAGAAACAGTGTTAACTGGGATTCCTTGCATGAAAAACTTTGGGTACCCATGACCTCGGCTTTTGCTGCACACCATATTCTAGTTTTCCCCCAGTTTCATAATTATCTAAATGTTTTGACCCCCTTGAAAATAACCGTTTGGATTTTTCTATTGAACGCGGCTCATTGGAAGCAATGTTGGCAAGTAACGGTCAGACCTGGGGGAGGAATAACAAACTGATTATGGTTGCACACCACCCTGTGGTGAAGTATCTGTACAGCTTTGGGGTCTATGTGGATCCCTTTGACCCAGAGCTCTGTACTGGTGAAATGCACCTCCCCAGAAATGTATGTCACAGCGACTCAGGCCACAACAGCAGTAATTGCTCCATTTGGTAGATTTTGCATTTCCTACACATCTGACTGTCTCATCCTCTTCATCTCTATTTACTGTTTACTGTTGTTCTTTTTATTGAAAGTTTGGCGCGCCTTGTATGCTGGAGCGTAGTGCGTCATCACACCCCACTTGGGCTATATTTTCCATGGGTGATTCTCTTCCACTATTGTCTAGTTTTTCAGCATTTTTTTGTGAATACTGTGTATATCATCCAAATACTGGCATAAATTGAGTTGTTCTCTAATAGTTGCAAAGTAATTGGCCAAGACCTGCACTGCGTTGTAGTTACTAATACATTTCTCCTATAGTCTTCAAACCATGACAATGCCCCA
Source organism: Chascanopsetta lugubris (assembly GCA_016785325.1). NCBI lineage: Eukaryota > Metazoa > Chordata > Actinopteri > Pleuronectiformes > Bothidae > Chascanopsetta > Chascanopsetta lugubris. Next base: position 13,868 of record JAFBJT010052030.1, on the reverse strand, counting down.
TTGATAACACAGATGTTATGTAAAGTTAATGCTCTGTCCTAAGCTGTTATCGTCCCCTCCATCACACCTTTACCACTTTGTATACTTTGGCCAGAGTGTGAACACACAGTTGGAAATGGGCCTGTTGACACTAAACATTAATTTTTTTGTTGCCTTTCCAGTCAGCAGCCAGCTGCCGGGGTATCATATACACATCCCACCACTGTGGCCAGTTACACAGTTCATCAAGCACCTGTGGCAGCACACACGGTGGCAGCAGCCTATGCTCCCACTGCAGCCACTGTAGCTGTAGCTAGGCCTGCACCGGTTGCCGTGGCAGCTGCTGCTACAGCTTATGGAGGATACCAGCCAACCCATGCTGCCACTGAGTATGGCTACCCCCAGCGTCAACCTGAAGTCCCTCCACCACCACCACCAGTCACCTCACAGAACTACCAGGTACCCTTGCCTTTGTAATTATGCATAGGACAAGTGTTTATATAGCATTGCTTTCGCACTCTATACGTTAACATGATAAGTTCAGCACAATAACATTCGCATAGTACCAGTGCAAGAAAAAGTCACTACATTGAATGTCGATCTGACTAGTCCAACATTTTGACACAAGCACTAGTGGAGCCTGATGTTAGACCCGACCTTCTACTGTGATAACAACTGTTCACTGATTTCCTTTGCAGGACACCTACTCATACGTCCGCTCCACTGCTCCAGCGGTAGCTTATGACAGTAAGCAGTATTACCAGCAGCCCACTGCTTCAGCAGCTGTTGCTGCTGCACAACCACAACCCAGTGTGGCAGAGTCATACTATCAGACAGGTAAGGTTTAATATTAGTTGCTTAGAAACACCTTGGTAATGCAGTCTTGATATACTTGTTCTGCAAATAATTCTTTTTTTCATTTCAACTGCCCACAATGTGTTTAAAAACGAATCTACTTTTTGGTTTTCTAGCCCCCAAACCAGGATATAGCCAGGGAGTAACATCATACACCCAGAGCCAACAGACACGACAGGTGACAGTGATAAAACCAGCTGCTCCTAGTCCAGCCTCATCCACTTTCTCCATCTATCCAGTGACGTCCACAGTCCAGCCTGTTGCTGCCGCTGCCTCTGTGGTCCCTTCATACTCTCAAAGCCCAACCTACAGTACAAATGCAGTTACCTACTCTGGTAAGTTGGACATAGTACAAACGATTTTTTTGTCAAAATGGGGATCTGTTTTTGTCTGTCTGTAATGGCGTTTGATGTTCATTTATTGTTTTAGGAACCTCATATTCGGGTTATGAAGCCGCAGTTTACTCGGCAGCCTCCAGTTATTATCAGCAGCAGCAGCAACAGAAGCAGGCAGTCGCGGCTGTGGCAGCAACAGCAGCATGGACGGGGAATACTTTCACCAAAAAACCCCCCTTTCAAAGTAAGCAGCTTCGGCCCAAGCAGCCACCCAAGCCTCCCCAGATCCACTATTGCGATGTCTGCAAGATCAGCTGTGCCGGCCCACAAGTGAGTTCAGCCCACTATGACACCAGTGTGCACAGCATCAAGTGTATACACAAATGTTTGCCCAGTGGAAATATGAAGAAATGACCTGGCTCTAAAACATGCTAAACATTAATTATTGTACAGATTTGCAGCCAATCTGATTTTAGAGTTATTGACTCTTCTCTTGTCTAACTTACTCTTTTAAAGATATATTGTGGGTTGTTTAACAGGATGAAAGAAAATATAAACAAAACCCCCAAAATGGGGTGGTGAGTTAATAGTTAGCTGACCTCTTTGTCTCCCTTCAAACATCTGTTGCATTAGACATACAAGGAACATCTTGAAGGACAGAAGCATAAGAAGAAGGAGGCAGCACTGAAGGTTTCTCAGAGTAGTGCCAACAGTAGTGGTGGAGGAGTCTTGGCCCGCAATGCTCAGAACCAGCTCCGCTGTGAACTCTGTGATGTCTCCTGCACCGGCGCTGACGCCTATGCTGCCCATATCCGTGGAGCTAAACACCAGAAGGTATGATTGGAATATTATAAGTAAGGTAAGGCAATCTTTATTATGAGTACGGCAACAAATTCTGTAATCTGAATTCTTCTTCTCAGGTTGTGAAGCTTCACACCAAACTAGGAAAGCCCATTCCCTCTACTGAACCCAGTATGGTCACTCAGACATCATCTTCCATCACAACTGCCCCCAGCAAGGCCACTGCAGCTACCCTGAGCACCTCCAGCACCACCAGCTCCTTGTGCACATCTACTTCCTCCTCCCCTGCCACCAGCTCCAGTCCCACCTACCTCAAACCAGTCCACATAGTCAGCAGTGGTGTTGCTAGTGGCAAGAACTCATTGGCCAACACCCTGTCTGCTTCCAACTCTGCTTCAGTGGGAAAGAAAGTGAACGCACCCAAGATCAATTTTGTTGGTTAGTAAAAACATATGTTATGGTACAGGTCAGTCTTTCAAGTCTTACAGGAACATATATGTTGACCATAATGCAGCAGACTTAATGAGCTTAATGACAACTGGGGGCTACCATATCCTCTCCTGTATGCTAGAGCAGGAAGTATGAGGTGATGGATACAACATGCAACTTCACCAGATCTTACACACCGCACCTTTATCATAATTTGTTATGTCTTGCTACTGTTTGCTATACTAAAGTTCTCCTCGCCTTATGCATAAAGTATTATGCAAAAAAAGTCTGTTTCTGGTAAATACTTCATTATGGACCTTTATATGCATTCACTTTAATGTACATACCATAATTGTCAACAATATTTGTTATGAAAACCACTGAGAATCAATTTCAAATTAGGAATTATTAGGTAGGTACACTACCTTGGTTTTAACACCATTTTATCTCTGAATTGCAGGAGGGAACAAACTGCAGACCACAGTCAAGATGGACGAGACTAGAACTGAGGCCAAAGTGGAAGTGTCCAAGCCTGTGACATCCTCCTCTACTCAAGACCTGAAGACAGACCTTTCAGATTCTTTGTCCACATCAGCTTTGGCTGGACTGCAGAGTGACGTCCAGCCAGTTGGTCATGACTATGTTGAGGAAGTAAGTTATATAAATTGGGCTCAAGCAGCTATATATTTTATCTGGCAGAAATTTGATTTGAATCTTGAGTGTAAAATGTTAAACTAATTTCAGGTCAGAAACGATGAAGGCAAAGTAATCCGCTTCCATTGTAAGCTGTGCGAATGTAGTTTCAATGACCCAAATGCAAAAGAAATGCATCTTAAAGGACGAAGACATCGCCTGCAATACAAGGTTTGTATGTCTCGTACAATCTATACCAAAGCACGTTTTCAGACATTACACTGACGGATACAACAATCGAGCACTGTCTTAATGTTTTGTGATGTAGAAGAAGGTCAACCCAGACCTGCAGGTGGAGGTCAAGCCCAGCATCCGAGCCAGAAAGATTCAGGAAGAAAAGATGAGAAAGCAGATGCAGAAAGAAGAGTACTGGAGAAGAAGAGAGGAGGAGGAGCGCTGGAGAATGGAGATGAGGTTTCGCACTGGTTATTTTGTTTCATTGGTTAAGGACGACTATGTGTACGCTATGATTTATCTACTCTTACATGTAGAGGGAGTGTCACCTGTTGTGAAGCAATGCAAAATGGTGTCCAGAAAATGAGCTGTGGTTTCTCTTTCCAGGCGTTATGAAGAAGACATGTACTGGAGACGCATGGAGGAGGAACAGCACCAATGGGATGAACGGCGTCGATTACCGGATGGATCTTACCCACAAGGGCCTCCTGGCCCTCCTGGTCTTCTTGGAGTTCGGCCTGGCATGCCTGGCCTGCAGCCTCAGGGGCCTGTGGTCAGTCCTTTTTTTTGTTTTGTTTTTATAATAGATCAACTTCCCTCAAGCATAAAGGTGTATTTTATGTTGACTTTCCAACCACAGTAGAACATAGTTCTAGATTAAATATGTATGTTTCCCTTCGCAATCAAACAAATAGTAATACTTTTTTCCAGATTAATCTCGCCTGTAAATGTCATGCTACTTAAAGGCCACTGACAAAAAGCTGACATCCTATCTGCAATGATTTTGTGCCTTTGTTTGAATGTGATGGAGTATGTCAATAGTTGAATAACACATATGAGTCACATGGTACAGTATATCAAACAAACTCTGTGATGCAGAGCATAAATAATGAACATCTTGAATTTCGTGCAAACATGAAATTATTGTTTGCTGTTTTGAATGATATGTTGAACAGCCGTTTGCTGTTTGTTTATTATTGGACCTTGTTAAATTGAGCCACTTGTTAAAGGAATAGGGACATGATATTGAAATGTGAAAGTTTATAGGATAACTTAGAGACCATTCAATATCATCAAAACCAATCTTAATAATATATGATGTTTTGATCTATAAATTGATGCATTTAATATTAACAAGTCTGCACAGTAACATTCTGAGATGTGAACATTAGATCATTGTTAAAGAGTAACCGACTAAGACAAAGTTTTGTATCTTTTAGCCCCCACGTCGACCTGATTCTTCAGATGATCGCTATGTCATGACCAAGCACGCAGCCATCTACCCTTCCGAGGATGAGCTCCAGTCTATCCAGAAGATTGTATCAATCACCGAGCGGGCCCTCAAATTGGTTTCAGACATAATAACCGACCAGGACAAGTCCAAGGAAGAGGACGATGAGAACAAAGAACCCACCAAAGACAGGTGCAACATTTCAGATTTTCGAAGCCCATTTATGTAGATTGTTTACAGACTGTGCTAATGTTAGAGTGGTTACTTCGTTTCGCATCGAAATAACTTTCCTCATGCAAATGCTGTGAACTTAAGTCTTTGCGAAGACTCAGTTTTACCTGATAGTGGCACAGCTCAGAACCAAAGCTGACCCATTACTGTGTAAAGTAAACCATGTCCTGAGCTAAATTAGCATTCATTGTTGCTTTTAAATTGATATTGAAATACAAGTTGCTTTCAAGACCAAAGACATTTTTCCTGTGTTGGTTTGAGTTTACATGCATTAATTAAACAAAATGCAATTTTCACACGTTGCGGGATAATTGATACTTTACTTCAGGCACCTGTCATCACCAGGCAGCAGATACTGTTTTACAGTTTGTTGCCTCTGTATAAATGTTTTATCCTGGTACTCTGGCCTTCAAATCTTGAAAGATTATTTTAGCGTCAGCTTTCTCTTAATTAGAGCAGTCATCCAAATCCCATTGACAAATCTAAATGTCTTAAATGTGCACTGTGTATCTGCATTTATGTTGCACTGTTCTATTTGAAGGACCACTTAATGCACTTTCCCGTACAGTTTATGTTCACAGGTCACACAAACATCCATACAGTGCATTTGTGTGCAGCACTTTTTCCATGTAAACATCTAGCCAAGTGTAGCCTCAGTATGAAATTCCATCTGTGGCTATCTATCTCTGTTAACTATTACCTCTTTCTTCTAATCTTTTGATCATCCAGAGCCCTGAAGGGAGTGATGAGGGTTGGAGTTCTTGCCAAAGGCTTGCTTCTCCGTGGGGACAAAGAAGTCAACCTTGTCCTGCTCTGCTCTGAGAAGCCCACCAAAAGCCTCCTTGGCCGCATTGTGGAGCACCTCCCCAAACAACTTACAGTACTATCTTTTATAAATGTTACATCTACTGGTAATTCTGTCAGCGCCCACTGAAATCAGCACTGACCAGATGCTTTAAAGGCACCTTGTTGTTTTTATGTGTATTATATAGTGAGATTACTTTCAGAGTGAGGGTAAGGTGGAAAACCAAGACCTCAAAATATCATTTTTTTGAAGTAACTCTGTGGTTGCCAGCACACCGCAGAAAAAGTAGTTGACAATATATACCACTGATTAATCTCCTAACATGAATGATCTAACAATGTCTTTTATTTCACTTGGAAGTGATAGAGCAGAATTTATGATCCAGTGAATCGGAAGGTTGTATAGCAAATGAGTAAAGCTACCATTTAGATATTCTGTTCCAGATTACCAAGTGAATGGTTGGTCTCTAGGATTAAGCATCTATCAAATTACCACTGGATGCAAATGATTCACAATCAACAGCTGTTTGCTATTTCTGTTTTTTTTAAGTTGAAATAATGTTGAAATTTCTTCCAGATGGTAACACCTGAAAAATATGAGGTGAAGGGATCAATCCAAGAGGCTGCCATTATTCTGATATCCAGTACCGACCCAAAGATGCAAGTGACCATCACACTGACTTCGCCCGTCATCCGAGAGGAAAATGGTCCGGATGGAGGTTGGACATGTCATCACAGCCTTTCCCATTGCAACTCTTTTCTTGTCTTCCTGCTCTTTCACTATGAAATCAGTCTCAACATGTTGGTTGACAACCTTAAGAGCACTGTCTTGCTGGCACTCATGGATCAATTTAATGGGCATTCAATTTGACAAGTCTGAAAACTTGCACTTCATGCATGTTTCATTTTGATTTCTGATGTGAGAAATGAGAGGGCAACCAATGAAGTGCAAGCTTATCATAATCTAAGTACTGTAGCTGTGGTCCATTTTCCTTACAAAATGTTTTGCACAGTTTATCCTATGCAAACATAAAAAAAAAAGTTTTGAAGACAAAAATTGCCGACCTCTAATTTAGCTATTTTCCTCAATGATTTCTCTTGGCAAATCTTTTGCATTAGATTAAGATTTATTCGCATATGATTTTTTTTTTTTTCTGACATGTGCCAGCAGTATTGCTCTTGTGCTTTTTGCTCTGTAATTCCTACCTCTCAAATGCTATCTTTATCCTTTGGATACAAAGCATGATAAGTGTTTGCATTGTGTTATTGTAGTTATTCTCAGGTGAGATTCTGTTTTGTTTCCTGTGTTCCAGGGGATTCTGTTTCCATTTTAGTGTTTGCTTCAATCAATGGGAGGCATGGATTACAGCATCATTACACCAAATTCTCTCTTAGATGAGGAGACAAACGTTTATCCTCAAATTGTATTTGGAAGCAATTGCACAAAGATGTTTAAATGTTAAACATTTTCTCAAACAACCATTTGGCCTAAGGCAGAGGAAATTCTATGATTTGATCCCACAGGAAACAAATCCTCCTTTTGTGTACTGGTGAACAGTTCACCATGCTGAGGTCCCCTGTTCTGAAGTGCTCCCCTGAGTTAATCACCATCTTCCTTTACACACGTAGGACTCATAATTGGGCTCAATAGGTTTATATAATTGAGTATTCAATAATATTGGTTTGCTTGTCACAAACTTGTCATTATTTTATCATTTCAAATGATGAAGAAAGATACTTAAAATATTTTTTCTCAATTGAATGAATTGACAATGGAAGGAGGAAGGTTAATTATATTTTGAAATTTGGTCATCTCAAATAATTCTTAGGGGAGTATTGTAAAGAGTTCAGGCAAGACGGCTCTAGCAGAGGAATCTTTGGTTGGACCCAATTTCAGTAGTTGGTGCACAATGAGTGTTGGGGTCTTATCCCAACCTCCTGATTGTAGGTATGCATGCAGTGATAGCCTAACCTCTTTTTGTTTGCTGTTAGATTTCATGTTCGTTTTCTCTTCTTCAGCACCCATTGATTTCTCCTTTTTACTCGCAGCAATATTGAAAAATACTGCATAAGGACCTTTAAAACTTTTTTGGATCACATAAAAGGGAAACATTTCAAGTTGATAGTCTCCCATTAGAGGTTTAGTGCGGCCCAGCAGCTTCGGAAGGATTTTTGACCAAGGTTTTCTCACATCCCTAAAACTTTGCCACACCTACTATTGCCATGCCACTTTTTTATCAGGTCGTTCACTGCAGTTATTTGCTCGCTCTTTCTTTCTTTCTCCACCTAGTTAGTACCAATCATCATAAGCCACAGGATCCCTCCTCTTTTTTAAATGCTTGAATGAAGAAAACCATATGGAAATTAATGTTCCGATGGTCCTCATAATAGACCATAAGAACAATAAGCTTTGTAACACAATTACCTGATAAAATAGTATTGGCGTCAAAACATCTGTGAGGCAGTACCCATATATACATATGACAAGGCAAATGCGTCAGTTAATTTGTCTTTTGTCTTTTAATGTTGAGTCAGTGATTTGTTTTTTTTTAACTTAGTAAATTAATGACTCAACATGTTTGTCAGTCTCAGTCCACCCACTTGCTTCGACAAGGTTGATTTGTATTAATTCATTTTTAAATTCCAGTGACCTAATTGAAATGACAAAAAAAAGCAACCAATTGTAGGTTGTCATGGGAAATACATTAGTATGTGTGGCAATGTTTGTTCTCTGCCAGCCTCACTGACCTGGTCAAACACCCATTCCTCATCACCATTTTGACACTTCAAATTCATTTTTAGATGTAACCTCGGGTATGGTGAAAGACCCAGCGGACGTCTTGGACAGGCAAAAATGCCTTGACGCTCTGGCTGCTCTGCGCCACGCTAAGTGGTTCCAGGTTCGGAACATCATTTTACTTTCTTATTGTAGCCTTATGAGATGCATTGTATATTTGTTTGTCATTTATTCATGTTTTACACATTTGGTTTTCATTTTATTCTAATGAAGAAAAATATTACTAATTGAAGCAAAAACAAATATTCAAGGATGCCACTTACCACAAAAAAAGATCCGGTCAATGTTTTTTCACTTGTGTTTACGCTAAATCTACATTAATCTTAAGCTTTTATTGAACACGATTGCAAAGAACTGGCATCCTTGTATTCTTTTCCAATTTTAATTACGATTTTACAGTTACATGTGATTCCATAAGGCTGCACAATCTGCTGCACAAAGAAGTGCAGTCAAGAAATGCTTTCATGTTCGACATTTGTATTTTTATTATATATATTTTTGTAGAATGGGGATTGAGGGAAAAAGGAATATCTGAGTATTTTCCTGTGATTCTGCTACTTGGGCAAAAGCACAGGCAAAGTAAAGCAGATTTCCTTGTCTCTTTCAGTCCCTATACTCTCCTCTCAGGTGGATTCTTGTACTTTTAATTACCTGTTTGTGAGACATTTGGATAAACCAGGGGTCAGGGTTTAGAAGATGGCAAGAAACGTCCTCATTTCTTGTGCATCTTGCAAACTTTGAACTCTCTTACTAACTATGAGGTACAAGACTACTGGGAATGGCAGCTGATTGCAAACATGCGCACTTCAAACCATATTCAAGCTTCCATTATGCACAGTAGTGTTTGGACCTCTGGCAGAGCTGATTCATTTGTTTGGTCCATACAAATGTCATGCTTGGTCATTGCATAAACCTAACTTTTATTGCATCAAAAGGCTAGAGCTAATGGGCTTCAGTCCTGTGTGATCATCATTCGCATCCTGCGAGACCTCTGTCAGAGAGTTCCTACATGGTCGTCTTTCCCAGGATGGGTAAGTTTAAGGTTTGACGTTCGACTTTGAGAATCATGGTGAAAAAAGTTTAATCTTACGTCAGATAAACACTTCACCAAGTTTGGACGAGCCGCGTTACTATCGAGTATAACTTGTTCTTGCTGCTAATAAGTAAAAACAGATTTGATTTTTTTGAATGGCGGAAAGGGGTGTCGGTATAGAATTGGTTCTTCAGTGCATTCTTGGTGACATTACAGTGTTTGTCAACTTGCCCACAAGATATTGGATGGATAATGGTTCATTTTCAAGTTGAATGTATACAGACTATAACATATACTTGTCAGCTGATGAATACCTAACAAGTATTGTACACAGTATGCCACTGCAAACAATTGAATTGTCCGTTTTTGAACAATGATGTTTGTTCAATTGATCAGTGTGTAAGATTTAGATTTAGTTAGATCAAGGGTTGACATTGCATGTTGCCGCTAAATACCCCAACACCCCAGCATAGGAAACAAGATATTGTTGCATGCAGGTATTAAAAAAGATGTTTTAATTTTTCAGTTTTTAGAATTCAAAAGGTTCTCCCTAGGGTAGCTATAGCAACAGCTACTGTATGTAATCACGCTGTCACATTAATGTCAGTATTATTCTTCTTTGTTGAATTTGGATCATGCTTTGGAATGCACAAAGCATAAATAGTAAATAGATGTGTGTTTGCCAGCCAATTCAATAATTGCCACTGTTGACTAAACTCAGGCCATGGAGCTGCTGGTTGAGAAGGCCATCAGTAGCGCTTCTGCCCCCCTCAGCCCAGGTGATGCACTGAGACGGGTATTTGAATGTATCTCCAGTGGGATTTTGCTCCCTGGTGAGTCATTTAGTATTTTTAAATGGGATTTCATAATGTTGTTTCAAATTAATGCCTGATTCAGTTCATTCTTGTTGGCATGACAAATAAGCACACCCCTTCTAATGAGGGTTTACTTGTTCAAACAGGTGGACCAGGATTGGTGGATCCCTGTGAAAAGAAGCCTGTGGATACACTAACATCAATGGAAGAGCAACAGAGAGAGGACATCACCTCAAGTGCCCAGGTACAAACTCTTTAACTATATGTCCACAATTAAGCTGAGGGGAGTGTGAAGGAATTAATTTGCAATGTAACGAGGGAATTATTGTGCAAGAGCTTACAATGTACAAACAAGCCCTATGCCTATAGTTTACGACGTATGACTGGCATATTCTCAAAAATAATGAGTACGAACCCTGCTTCAAAACACAACCTCTTTGTTCATCACATTCTTACTCAATCTCATTAGAATAAAGGTTGTGAGCTCTGAATCAAGCCTCACATGCAGACAAATGAATTGCATTCTGCTTGTCTCAGTTGTTGATCGACCATGTTGGGTGTGTTCAGCAATGAGTTTGTTTCTTGGTATATTGCCGTATTTCCTAGAATAAAAGTATGCCAATATATACTCTGAATTTCCCTTAAGGGTAAAAAAAGAAGCACACGCCAGGAGATAACAATATAAAACCGTAAAACTTTGGCCCTGCAATTGACAATCAAAGCCTCGTTTAGCACAAAAAGTCTTTTACTTGCAGACACATGAGATGAAATAAATATCCATAAGGCAGACTGAGCACAGTTAGCGCCCACTACCCTCTGTAGTGGTATTGCAGTGGTAGCTGGACCGGCAAAGTCCAAGTCTGATATCTATATGAAGCGATACATTCTTGTGTTTAGAGTTATGTTACGACCTCTTTTTCTTAAAACCCTAATAACATTTTAGGTGAGTTTTATTGAAATAAAAAAAAGGCTTCTTATGAATAATAAAGTTATGTTATCAGCTGCTATTCAACAGTCACTCTTTCTTCCTGTGTGTCTGTACAGTTTGCGCTGAGGTTGCTGGCGTTCCGTCAGATTCACAAAGTTTTGGGCATGGACCCTCTGCCACAGATGAACCCTCGATTCAACATCCGCAACAGCCGCAAGCGTCGCCGGGACAACAGCGATGGGACTGACAGCTTTGAGGGCGAAGGCAAGAAAGACAAGAAGGATTATGACAGTTTATAAATTCTTGTTCATTTCGAATAACATCCAAACAAAATAGTACTAATATGTTGTATGCGCTTGCGTCACCTGTCTATTTGCTTTTTTGTTTAGCTACCAATTTACCATTGGAATTGCTGCCTCTGTAGCTATTACGCAAACAAAAAATGTCAGTGTAATGCTTTAGTTGTAGATTTATTTGTGTAAAGTTGGAGTTAACACCTCTCTGTTATAGTTTAGCAGTTTTTAGCTGATATGCTTCTACAAGTGTTAATGAAAGTGGCTTGTGCAGATGCTTCCATCTTCCCTGTTCTTGTATGGTTTTAAGTCGTTAGGGAGCGTGGAAATGATATAGCATCAGAAATTAAGCCGGACATCTTTGTATTGTGGCGTGTGAAGACAAGGTCAAATAAATGTAAATGCCTTCCTTCATCTGTATCACTGCATTCAGAGGTAGTCTGTATTATTACTATTGTGAAGCATTTATTCGCGGAATTGTCAGTTTTTCTTTGAAAAATGAATTACTGTACTTGATGCAAGTGATGTTGATACTGTGGTCTTGTTAATTACCAATGCTACTCTAAAGATAAGAGATGAAAGCCAGATGGAATGGAAATGTCCACCATCAGGATTCACCATTTGGGGAAATTGCAAATTGCTATCCAGGTCTTTTCATTATGCTATACTGTTAGAAGAAGACCTCATAGGGCATTGGACAAATCCTGAGAAAATCTTTTAACTGTTTATAGTTCTTTGTTTGAATTGACATTGTTGCCTCTAAATGTAGATTTGTCTTGATTTCCATATATATATATATATCTATATATATATTGTGGAAAACATGACACAATGAGCAATGTTTTGGCTTTTTAAGTTTAACATGGGTATTTTTTGGCTTTCCTGGTTTTTCATTTGGTTTGGCACCAATTTAAATTTGATATTTAAAACAAATAATTTATGTTAGTGTTAGAGGTTGTGATATTACTGTCCCTTAGCATAGGTCCTGTATTGAATAACTGCCGTGCTCTGCATTATGGTTTAACAATTTCATCAGAAAAATAAACACATTTCCACACTGAAAAACATAACGGCTTGGTGTTCTGCTAATGTAGTGAAAATACAGTAGTTGAGTTTTGAGTTGGCATCAAACCTGCAGAAGAACCAAATGAACTGACTGATTCACAAAGTTTTCATCTTGATCATTCTTGTCAAGAGATTATGGTTAGATTCAGTAATGTCAAGTGATGAAATCATTAGATTGCAGTCTTTTAAACATGTACTAGGTCAGAAGTGTGAACGTCTTTTTCAAAGAAGGCTGAATTTGACGATGTGATAATACCCTAACCCCAGGGCCCCTCCTTTTAGCAGATGCACAAATATGCTGCTCACTGCATATTAAAAAAGTTTGATCTATATTGATTACCATTGCTCCATAAACAACTCAGGCTTGAACACATTTCTACCAAACATTACAGCTCCTCTTACATATCCAGATGAGAAAATGAAAAGGATTTGCAAGCTGGATTTGTACCCATTATTACATCAGTTGACAACCTCTAGGGCTGAAAACAAAAAAATGATCATTTAGGTTATTACCCACTTAGAATAATAATGTTTTAAATAACTACTTATGAACAAAATCTAATTTATATACAGCATAAAATGAAATGAAAATACAAAATAAAAATACACAAATTGCATTGTATTTTTTTTTTAATCAAGGCAAAAAAAGTAAAAATGAGTAAGTACAAACATGTTTTGTATTGATAAACAGGCAAAAATGTCATAGGACAACAAACGATTCAATTCAGTTAAAAAATAATATTTCAAATCATCCCATTTATTGAAAAATTGCAGTCTTTTCTGTAATTATTCCCTTTTGCAAAGTAATCTGGGCCGGATTGGACCCTCTGGTAGGTTGGTTTTGGCACATGGACGATATGTTTGGCACCCCTGATCTATTGGAAACGAACCCAGTTTGATCCAAAGATATAATTGAAGGTAGAACGACTTCTGAGTGTTGACCCAGCAGCTTGGATATTCATTTGAAGTCAACATTCAGTAGGCGAATATGACGATATGAGCCAGACAGTAGTGGGTCTTTGCCTTTCTTTAAAACCTTTGAGATTTCATAAAAGTTGTGTTAATTTCCATTGGATCTGATGTTACACCTGCAATGGTCTCAATTCAGGGCATCAGCTGTGATACTATATATATATATATTTGACGGAACCTATATGAAGCAAAATTTGACTTGTCTTTAGGGGTGTGACGATACACTAATCTCACGATATGGTACGATACACGATATGGAGGTCACGATAATGATATGACACGATAATAGAACGATATTTTGTTCAAAGAGACAGTGTGTGATTTTTAGCAACGTCTTGCCGTGAAAGAGCATGACATAATGACATACACCTGCCTCTTATGGAGGCCATTTTGAATTCAATGTAAGTCAATGGAACTTTCAGGCTTATATATG
>JAFBJT010051894.1:103-24776 GCA_016785325.1 Chascanopsetta lugubris | reverse complement strand
TTATCTGTTATGTGCGTACATTTTATTCATGAGGAACTGAACATCCACTATAATTAATGACTTTGGCCACGTGAGGTCTCTTGATCAAAACCTTTTTTTTTTTTTTTTTTTTTAAAGGCCTGGTTTAATAACTTCATGAGGCAGCGTGGGATCATGGGAGTTGTTACATCTGCAATAGTGGTGAGGGTTGATGAAGTCATTTATTCCCATTCTATTCTTATTACAGAGCAAACAGCGAAGTATACACGTGATCCCTTACAACTAACCATTGCAGACAGAGGATGGAAAAATATCCAACTAGCTAGAGGCAGGCAACATCACAGGTAAAGCAGATACCATGAAATCCAACAAAATGTCTTCAGGTTCATCTCATAGATATTTTCTAGAACCATTACATCTGAGATCTTATATGTGAAGGCTTGGAAAACACTGTTCTCAAAAGGTCAAAGCAACACTTCTTATGTGTGACTAATCCAAAGCAGGGCTTCGACTTGAGCTTGTGAGGTTTCATGTTGTATGTTGCATGAACCTTTCACTTGAAAAGATGTGGAGGAGCATCCAAACGGCAAATGCAGCTACCAGATTGCTCAGGATGACTCAGCACCACCGACCCGATCCGTGAAAAGTCAAGGAGGAGTATCTAGGAAAAGCTGCTATAGAAAAGAGGGTGATGAATAAAGTCGTTTCCAGTAACTATGAATAACATTGCAATTCCTCCTGCATGGAGTCATGCTAACCTGACGCGCCAGATGGTTTGTTACACTTGTCATCAATCCCGCGGTCTCGCGGGCTGACAGCACAAAGTGATGAATCGTATCAAAACAAATCTAAAATGCTGATCACAGCGTCTTGGCAGAGGGTAACTGACCCCTGCACAGCCAATTTGTTTAATGGCTTAAATACGATTTTCAGTATTAGCTGCATCAGGACTAAAACACCGGCAATCCCATCCTGTGACTTCACTTCAACATGACTCAGCTGTTGCTTTTATCTGCCACTAATTCCCAAGCCTTGTGGGAGCCAGACGGGACATCAATAATTAACTCTGACACCTTTTACTGATATGCTTTTTAAAAGATTTAAAACTTCCGGGACAGAGATCTAGGAGGACAATATGTCTGACAGCACATATCCGGTGTGCTTCATCAGAAGATGCTTGTTTTGGTTTCAAGCGTGTGAATTTGACAAGTGTAGATGTTTATACACTGGCTGTGACGGCAGTGCACCCACAGGACAGTCACCTCTGTTTATATTCTTGCCAGCATGTTGTCCCGTGTCCCCTGATGAGAGGCATGTTGTTTGACCACAACAAGAAGTTGTTTGTGTGGCTATAGCACTTTCTTACTCTCAAGACAGGTAGACACACACACACACACACACACACACACACACACACACACACACATACACTGCCTGACCTTCAAAGTGGTGAAACAGGCAGTGCAAGATTCAAGATAAGAGACAGATAAGAAACAGCTGCGTATTTAAAACGGTGATATAACAGTGAGACACACACTCACACACAAGTAATCTTACCGACAGATGACTGAGTGGAACATCAACCTGACCCAGGAAATCATCTCGTGTCTAGGAAAGGAAAAGGAGAAGGTCACTTTCAGCTGCTTCATTATAGAAAACACACCTTCACGAGTGCGTCGGGGAAATAACATTTCCAACAGGGGAGAATAAGGGAGAAAACACAATGTCGAGGTGAATTCATTTATGCACCAGAAGGATCAGCAGCATTTTGTGTTTTTATGTCACCCACAGTGAAAGAGGAAAATAATTTCACTTCCAACAGAGAGCCACACCCAGGAATAACCTCTGGTTTTACAAATGAACACTTGTAGAAATCTGAAAATGTCAGATGGTTGTAAAGCATTACAGCAAGTAATCTAGAAAAACAGAAAGTATCACACATTATGTACAAATGTTGATTCTATCTCTGAATGAATACAGATTTCCAAAGGTGCCCATGTCCAGAGTTATTTCTACGGCCACACTTTAAAAATTAACCCATGAGGAAAACATTACATCAACTGCCACCAGATAGAAGCCAAGTCAGCCATACGGAGGTAGATAAGGGTGAATGTGAAGATGGGAAAGAATAAGGGGGGAGGCTCCACATTAAGCAACTTGTAGATTGGTCCAACTTTTTCCCCCAAACATGATACAGACAGAGGAAAAGGGGGAGATCGACAAACTGCACAGCTGCAGCCCTGTGGGAGAGGCAGTGTTTACCTGTCCGATATGGAAAAGCCCATTCTTGGTTGAAGCCTGTGTGTGGAACACAACTTATTTAGATAACACGTATTAAAACTCCTAACAGTTAAATCCATTTGTAGTGACTGGTTTGACAGGAAAGGCTGGTTCATACAACACGTGAGAGGGTTAGTGTAGTGTCTCACTGTGAACCGTAATCCACCTGTGGGTTGTGAGAAATGTCAAGTTTTGCCAAGGGTTGGACAATAAAAACAATATCACCAACTGTTGTTGATCAAAGACTTGCTGTCTTAATAAAGGAGCAGCCCTGCAGAGAGCTAGCTATTCAGTATTGTGGGATCTTTAAAAGATACTTGAGAGCAGAATAAATGGAACCAATTTCAAATTGAACGGAATACGAAGAAAATTATTACACTTTGAAAACAAATGACCAAAACGTTGAGTGGTAGCTTTACAAACAGTTTGCATATCGCAGGTCAACAACAGTTCATGCATATCATCTTGAGTCAGTCAGATAACTTGAGATAACTCTGAGATTAACGTGTGCAACAGTCAGTCACGCTGGTTTACATTAAAAAGTAAAAGCACATGCTCAGGGAGTCAAATGCACTGGGTTCCCACCACTGTAAACAGACTTAACACTTAATCGTGAACAACCACAAGTGAGTCCCTTGAAAAAAAACAAAAAAACAGTTAATAATGCACTGGTATGTAATTAGATACTTGTGAATTCACATGTGCTCCCTCTGACTCACCAATCCAGTTCCTAATGATCAAACACAGTGTTTGAACTATTCCTCCAAGGAAAAACCTTAACTGTTATTGTGTAAAGAACCACAGTATTGGCTTTCATGTCCCAAAGCAATGATACAATTAATTAACTGCTTACACTGCTTGAAAGAAATTCAAAACCGTAAAGGATATGTTTTATTGGAATGGTGGATTATGGCATGAATATCAGCCTATTCCAAAATGAAGTTGAAAAGAACGTCTCAAATTCATTTTCTCGCCAGCTTTCTTCACTGATCCCTGACTATGAGCATTTGATCTATACAACATCAACAGTGGTGACCCTGAAGCTAGCAACATTTGAAAAAGCCAGTAGTAATGTCAGTTCCCTATGGGACACACATAATCCCATGACACATGGCTGTTGATTTCTGCTCTTAACCATAACAAGAATTTTAAGCTGAGTGTGTTTATGCAGAGGAATATAATTGCAGAGTCATCAAAGGGTCACAGTTGAGCCTGCAGCTGCCTCCCAAGGCCAGGTTACACTCAGAGAGGGAGGGTGCCACTAAAAAACACAACAGGGGGCACAAATGAATGGTTTAAGACTGAAGAACCAAACCAGGTATAGTAGATAGCTACCTAGTTTGTAAAAAAATGACAATTACTGCTGTAATGACGTGCAATGAAGCCTCACAAAGAAAAGGCGGGAGACAGAGTTTATGATATAGGAACCTGGAGCAAGTCCAGGCCGTCAATGAGGTGTGAAAAGGTTGTCTCACCTACTCAACACTCTCTATGCTGACACAGCTGAGTTACAACGCAACTCTCAAGAGATCACAGATGACAGAGAAAAGCCCTCGACAACAAAAGCGATATGAATCCCTCTCACATGCTACTGGGCCAGAGTAAAGAGAGAGAGAGAGAGAGAGAAAGAGAGAGAGAGAGAGAGAGAGAGAGAGAGAGAGAGAGCGAGCGAGCGAGAACCACCATCCATCCACAATGCTGTCTCAGGTAAATATAGCCTTCTGGGGACCTTTCAAGAGCTCTGTCTGAGTGACAGCTGAAGGGTGTCGAGGTAGAGTTGCAAGGAGGGCATGGCACAGTGGCATAGTTGTCTGAGGCTAGTGTCGTTGGCCCTCACACACACGGACTCAAAGTATTCTAGACAGGACTTTGAAAGGGAGCAATCCAACTGAAGGCCACCCAGTGGGGTAGACCTATCATTGTGACAAGAGTTCCCAATGACAACAACAACAAAAACAACAACACAAATCTTAAAGTGAAGGTAAAAGGAATGACTGAGAGGTAGTTGAATGAAGTTCTATCAAGATTTTTTTTTAAATACACAAAGTTTGTGGATGGATTGGTGGAAAGTAACCAATAATAGATCAATGACATCATCATGTGGCTCAGGTCCCATAAGCTGACTGCGAAATCTTTTTTTTTCCAAATCTCACATTCATAACATCTGGATTGGAGCTCAACTGTGGTTAGCAGAGTGTGAATATTATTATGTCAAGACATAATGGTCAGAAAAACATTTTGCAAATGCTCCTCATCTTCGTGGCATAGCTGGACTCTAGGACACATTCCAATAGAACTATAATAACCTCTTAATTAAGGCAGATACTTAATCAATTATGGTGCAACATTTTGCCAGAAGTGAAGATGTCAAGTGATGTTTTATTCATATTCGGTGGATATCATAAAATTGCACTTTGTGCATCCAGTGAGTGCATTTTATTTACTATAAAGCATACAAACAATGTTTATTTTCCTTAATGGAGAACTGCTACATACCTTTGCATACTACCACCACAAGTTGACCACAGCAATGTGACACTACTGGCAGGACCTGACTCTTACCCTAAATTATGGAAGCTTCCAAAGGTTAAGCAAAGGACAGCAAAGAGCATCGGAAAAAGACATCAGCTTGGGGCACTCCAGTGCGCAAATGGTCACAGCTTAGAGCGTGTAACTGAAACGTCCACAGCTCAATTTCTGTCATTTGTTGCACGCCATACCCCTTCTCTCTCAACGTCATGCCCCCTACTGCCAAACAATCAATCCTGAAGAAAGACCCGAGACTTTCAGGGAAATACTGAAGCTTGCCATCGTGGTATGAGCAGTAATGACATCTTAGTTCCTAATCAGTCACAGAGCAGCTGCCAAAAGGACACAGATCCATACCAGCTAAGAGCCAAAGACAGCGTGCCGCTTCCCACTCTCAAAATCAACAACTGCATCGAAACAGACTAAAGATAGACACAGCTAACTCTCAAGGACCCCCAGCCGCAGTTGAGGGTATTACGTACGAAAGTTGTATGTTACATTTCTGTGAAACAAACAGCAATAAATGCATGGTTTCCACTCATAAGCCTGGTCTCGTTTTCTTTTCAAGACTGCGTTGGCCGACGTGTGTAAAATCTCAAATGCCTGTGGGTGTCAAGTGAAAGAAAGCCAGCATGTGTGTGCATTTAAGCTCAGGCACCACATATAAGCTTTTCTCTTCCCAGAATGTCACCACCATATCATATGGGTTGGATTCACTGAATTCTAATAATCTCACACTACTTCCTTTTCATTTCTTGCGTCAGCCCCTTTGCTCTTTTGGCCACAACATTGGTGGAATGACTTTTCCACTTGTTACTCTATTAATTTACCTTTCTATTATGTCTAATAATTGAAAGAAAGAAAGAAATCCTGTGCACTCTCAAATTACAAAGTTACACCCACTTTTCATAGAAACTTTTCCAGTGATCTTTACCTTGGGATTATTCCTTGTTGAATCATTGCCAAGATTAATTTCTTGTTCTGCACCTCCACCTGATGTAAAATATATCTTAAAATGAGGCTGCCTCCGAGGAGTATCTCCACCGATTTTCAAAGTACAACCATTGGGTCTGTTTGTTGCTTCCATTCTCTGCATCTCTGCATCTGTCTGGCTCTCCTCTGGAGCTTGGCAATCTGCCCCCCTACTTTTCTGTTGATTCTCAAGCTGCAGCCTTTGAGAAGATGAGCTTCGCTCCAGTCGGATTTTGGGGTAACGAACCGTACGGCTGCCTCTCAAGCTGGTAAAACCAATATCTGCGCCTTCTTCTGGTGATACAGCAGCAGCCTCTTCCCTGCCCTGGCTCTGATCCTGGTCCTGATTCTGCTGGAGCTGAAACACAAGTCTCTGTGTTCCACCATTGACACCTGTGGAATGGCCCGAGCTCTGCTGCTGGAAAGACCAGCCTGTACCGCCATATGGAAGGATTCTGAAATGCTGGATATCAGAACCCTCAGTGGAGTTTCTCCTGATGCAAATCCCACCAACGCTGATACCAGGTTGTCCCGTGCTATACACATTATTTGATCCAATACTAAAGACCCTGCGTTTGGGAAAGTTCGGCTCTGTGTTCGAAGAATCCGGGCTGTAGTACGGAGGAGGCGGATGTTGTGGAACATCTGTTTGAATCTGTCGTTCAGTGTAGGCGGGCGCAGGTCCTGGTGGAGTATAACTTGGTGGCGGGACATCATCGGCGGGGCCACTGGAATCACCACCGCTTGCTCCGTTGGAACGCTGGAGGGAGATGTGCATGGAGGAGCTCTTTGTGGGCCGTGGGTCCGAGTAGGCGGTAAGCTGGGGTATGAACATGGAAGAGCTGCGTTTCAGCAAAGGTTCAGAGCGCAGACCTGAAGCCCTCGGCAGGACGTGCTGTGCAGCCTGTTGTTGAGTGGGTCTCATTTCTTGAGGTGGCTGCATGCTCAGCGGAGAGACCACGTCATTGTCTCTTTGCTGCTCCTCACAGTCTCCCTCCAGGATCTCCGGGGCTGTGTTGCTGCGGCCTGATCCAAAATACAAACGCAGACGCTGTGCCATTTTCAACTCCTGTACCACAGCTCCCGATCCCTCTCACTTTCTCTCTGACGGGCTCTTTGGTTCCTCTTCTCTCGTCTGGCTTCCCTCTCAGTGTCGCCTACTTCTCTCCTTTGGCTGGCCTGATGACTGATCCCCTTTTTTCTTCCACTCAGTCTCGCCCCCTCCCACCCTGTCAGCGTCTCTTCCACAACTTTCCTTTCCACACTAAACTCAATGGAGGAAAGAAGTCACGCAAAAAAAAAAAAAACAGCCGCTACAAAAGGAGCTGACGAAGTTACACTAAACACTGAAAGTAGTGGCAGTGAGAAGGCTAAAGAGGAGGAAGTCGGAGGGGTGAAAACACAGAAAAAGGATCCCCCCTCCTCTGCCAGACCCTTAGCACTACCAAGCACTAGCGACAGACAGCAGAAATAGCCTGAGCCCGAGTGACAGCCAGCATTCCTGACATGATTGGATAAGGGAGCCCGGCGCTCCTGGTTTCCGAGGTGACGGAGGGTTGACTGTCAGTCACATGACTACAAATGGCCCCACCACCTCCTCTTACAACCTCATGCTGCCCTCAAGTGCCAACTGGCCCCACAAACACATCCTACTCACCCCCTGTTCACATGATCCCTTTCAAACACCCGCCCATTAATCTACCTCCACCCCTCTCCCTAATAGTGTCCTCACATCTAGATACACAGTCTACTCATGTGTAACCCCAAATGCATTACCTACAACCTCATTCTCGTGCTTATTATCATTTGTATAATCTGAAAACTAATCTAGAAATTTAGAGTGAACCATCACTGGTAAATAGGATCTTTACAGGAAGTTTAACTTTGGGGAAGTTGCTAAAAATGGACTCGAAAAAAAGGCAGCGGCAGAGGGGGGAGACAAGTGTCTGACAGATTGCAGCTTTGATAAGGCAAAGAGCACAGGCCTCTCTGGGGAATGATATCCAAGTCTACTTCAAACAGAATAGACATCCGCTGTCCACCGAACACAGCCAACACTAAACTGTCGGGTGGATTTATAGGCCACTCTGTTTGTGCCGAGAAATCCCACCCAAGATACTGGTCTGTTGTCATCCTCGTCCGCAATGCTGAAAAGCCCATTCTGAAGCAGCGGTGATGTTAGTTGGCGTCAGGCCGAGATAAAACAGAAAGAAGCATTTCAATTGCAAAGTTTAGTACATTCATGAGAGAGTGCTTTATCCTGCAAGACAAGCCAAGTGATTCACCAGTGTGTGTGCATATGAGAATGGGGGGTTTCAGGCGGCGTTGCCCTCGGGGCAGAGTTAGTGGGAGAGTTGTCAGCCTCCACGCACAAAAGTGACAAAGCCCCAATGATAATTTGGCCTTTTAGATATGTCAACCAAAAAGTAGCTGCCTTGTTCCAACTTCTATGACTGATATGACCTATAGTCTAGTCCGTATCAAGAAGCAAGAGGGTGACAGGCAAGTCACTGACAGCATGCCACAAAGGGGAAAAGGGGGGAAACATGACATGCGGAAGAAACTGTGGCTCGACAGCCGGTTACTTCTCTGCCTGCAGTATTGGGCACAGTCGGAAAGGGTGTATGAAATGTTATGGAGAGCACTATGTGTAACAGAAACAAAATACCAATGTGGGGTCCAATGGCAGCCAGCCCAGCTCGCCAAATGACATAAGATACCATCTACTGAAAAAGCATTTTGATGCATTGTAAACATATTCCACCAATTTCTTCAACACTTCCGGCCGCTGCAGTATTTTGCAGTGACTTGCAAGAGATAATAATTCTGCTTCTTGAGCGTTGGTACTTGGAAAACCACAATCCCATGCGATATAGCAAACATTCACCTCATCTGACAAATAAGCCATAAATTAATGAATGAATGAAGGAGGACAAACAGCCCCTGCAAAGACATTCTGGCCAGCAGTGGAGGAGCTGCCTTGGTATGCACCTTGAGACAGAGAGAAAAGCACCTCCTCATATAAGGAGAAGACGAGGCTTCAGGCTGCCTGTGCCAGGCTTTCCGGTTTCCTCCTCCTCTATAACAGCAGAAAGGAGTCCTCCACATTACTTAAAATTAGAAAATGCATCGTTGTGCAGCACGTTCTGTTGTCAGGATTAAAAACATGCACATGGAAGAGTCTGACTGAGAATGGATTATAAAATCCACTTGTTTTCACCCAATGTAATCCCCGGAAAAAGTCATGTTATGAAAAGGATACTCCCCACGTGAGAACCTTTTCGACTGCCACAGACATTCTCCATGTACGGTGGCAGTTCGATGAAGCTGTTAGGAACAGACAGAATGTGCCTGATTCAGCCAAGAGAAATTATTCTACTAGCTGTTATTGCATTTTCATCGTTTTTGTTGGTATCAACATCTAAAAATACAGCGGTGCTGGATTCCTTTTGAATCCTCACCAGAACAATGTCCTCATAATGTCAACAACCACTTCATCTCTAAGGGAAATTGATTACAAAGACATCCTTGTGCTACTGTGCAGATATGTATTCACTCTGGTTTTTATGGCAATCAGGAATGTGCATTGGGCTTAATTTAACTTCACTGAACTGTTTTTCGCTTCTGTGAAGAGGGGAATCTGACAAACTTGACACAAGAGGAATGGAGCAGACAGCTGTCTGAAAGCAGGGCGACAAAATTTGACAAACAAGGCACACACACACAGGCTCTGTTCACTGCACAACACCGCAATGAATTTAGTCTTGCATATTTTTTCGGAGCCTACAGCTGAAATCCTGTGATAACAGCTCTAGGGACATGTCAGAGAGTTCAGAACAAGAAAAATTGTGAAGACACAGTGGGTGCAGATAAAGTCAATCTAATTTATTCAGCTTGTTGATGATTTCTGTGGAAGCTGAACTATCATGGAAAATGGAGTGGTAATGAAATGTGGGTATGTGGCAATATCAGTTTTATACATTTACTTTCAGAGCTGAGGCTACAAAGTAAAAAGGGGGAGACGGGATGCAAAGTTATCAAGACAACACCATATCTGAGTCGTTTACATGACAAACACTGCATGAAGTGAAAACACTTTAGCAGCGGCACGACGAAAATGAATTCACTTCATGTGAGAGCTGTCACAACATGACTGACTGAAAACAATAATGACTGTGCCGTAAAAACAACAGAGAGAGATAAAGGTGAGAGCTTGTGAAGTGTGAGCCTTACCAATCTGTTTTCATCAAAGACCTCGAAGAGTAGCCTGTGATTCTGCGGACACACCTGTGATGGCAACAGAATAACAGGGGAGATGAGAAACCGCAGTTACTCAGCAAAGCGACATGCAGACATGCATGAGTGCATGCATGCAAACGCTGGGCAAGGTAGCTGCCCTCTCACATCACACAAACTCACAGCTATTGTAAGTGTGCAATGCGGCTGTCACTGTACATTTAATCAGTGACGTCAGTCATCCTGAAACAAAGGACTGAACTCTAACTTTTTTTAATAAACTGTCAAAGGAGAAATCCTTTGGCCGAGTGCATAAAGTCTCCAATGATCTGTACGATAACAGTGGCAGAGGAGATGGAACTCAGCTCCCAGTTAAACTACAACCAAAGATTAACAACTCTAACACCACCACTCGAGAGTAAACAAGTGAAATGACACACGGTGGCGGTGAAGGATACTGGAAAGACAAGGTGATTTATTGATGTATACCGGGTATTTTCAAAAAAGAACTCACTCTGAAGTAGAATTCCTGGTTCCATTTGGGATTGAGGGTCTAA
Source organism: Chascanopsetta lugubris (assembly GCA_016785325.1). Taxonomy (NCBI): domain Eukaryota; kingdom Metazoa; phylum Chordata; class Actinopteri; order Pleuronectiformes; family Bothidae; genus Chascanopsetta; species Chascanopsetta lugubris. Next base: position 14,223 of record JAFBJT010051894.1, on the reverse strand, counting down.
ACACACAAAGTAAAAAAAAAAATTAAAAAAAGGTATTAGGACAGAAAAATATTTAGTATGTGTTAAAGCACAGTGAACATGGCGAACATTGGTTTGCACAGAAAACAGCAGATGTATGAAATCTATCCAACTCAGAGTGAGAGAAGGAAACCAAAGTGAGAAATTAGGCTCAGGCGTGTGCGTCAATGATCCTCTTACGTTATTCGGGGATGTTTGTCGCTAACATGTCCCAGTGATTGGCATTAGGCCCGAGATTAACAGCCTAACAGCCATGAGGATTTTCACCCACTTTCTGGTGGGATCAGCTCAGAAAGTGGATGCACATGTTTCTGTCTTCTCCATGCCTCACACATTTCGTATTTTACCAGACCGGGAGCTACGTATGTGTCACTTCTCATTAAAATTCCTCCAGTGATTGAGACCATTTAAATGATAAAGCACCCACCCAGTCTAAATTCTCACAAGTCAATCTAAATATTAAAGATTTTACGACCTTTTATGGGAGCGATAAACTAACATCTCTGTTAGAGGCGACTGCCTAGACAGAATTACGAAGAAACCCCCTGCCCCTTGACAATGAGGCAATTCCTTGCGATAATATATCTTATTATCCTCGAACAAATGATGACATCATGCAGGAAAACAAACCAAATATCAGCATTTGGTAACCGGGCAGGGTGCTATCTGTTTACTGGTGTTCATCTCAGGCCGGCTCCTCTTTTATTATTGTTGCTATTTTGCCACAAGCCTCACGACAAAGATTCCATCAAAAGGTGTCCCACTTTAAGACACACACACACAGAGTCAACATTAGGGGCAAAGCAGTGATGCTTCCTTTTCTGCTCCACATAGCAGTGCATTGTCAGCTATTTATATCCTATAAGGCAAGCGTGGCCACTGGCAGCATATGTTCGCCTGCATGGAGGCCTGAGCCGCCTGAGTGCAGCAGAAAGCTGGCTGCCAGCTACACGGAGCCATCAGTCACTAACAGGAGAGCGAGAGATTTAAACAGGAATAAGGAGTCATGGAGCAGAAAGTGTCAGGCATTGAGAGAGTTCCATATCAAGTCATCAGAATCTTAGCAGGAGGTTAGGCTGTCATGTGGGACACATCATTAAAACATATTTCCTCGAATAAGCCTCCGTTTTGGTGACTCAATGTGGAGATTTCTATCCAAACACACCCTGCTTTGGCATTAAAATACAATCTGAACGGAGTTTATGTTAATACAAAGTAATGGCTCCCCCTGCTGTGAACAGATTCCCACCCTAAAGTAGCCCACTGAGGTGAAAGCTTTACCAATGTCTCCCTCTAGACGTCTCCTGCACAGGAAAGGGAAGCACTGCTGTCTGGTGTAATTCCACAGTTTCCCTTTTATATGCGACATTATATAATAGCATGGAATCACAAAGGATTGTTGTCCATTGTTTCAGTGGATGTTTGTCAATACTTGTCTGCTTTGTTCTTCATCAACCAACTTGCCTTTGGGATTAATAAAGATGGGTTGTATTGTTTTGCACTTTATTCAAAAGGAAAGGCGGTGGCCGTAACGGGGGAAGGATTAAAAGAATCTGGTGATCCTTCAGCAGACTGAGCCAAGTCACATTTAAGTGGCAGTACAGTAAGTGTGCGGTGCAGGTGTGGGAGGAGATTACTGTAGCTGGAGCAGCCAATCTGATAACGGTGCAAAACACATTAGGGTTCATTGCCTCTTAAAAACCACAAGGCCAAGTAGGAATGTGCAGCTAAAATAACTCAGGACTTACCTTTTTAATTGTCTTTGTTTGTACTAAGGCAAGCTCTCTGTTTTCATCCGCAACATAGAGGGAAAGTTTGACATATGGATCACTGTTGAAACAAAAAAATAAAGACACGTCAAAAAATGCATTTCTGTCAAAATACGACCTGGCTCCGATAGGGAACCAATTTGCGTATAGAAATATAAACACATGTGCCCGACAATAATCAGCCCTGTTCACAGATTCCAGAACCCATGTCCCTCGGCTATACCTGGACCTGATATCTCACCAAGTCACAGCCCAGCTGTTAAGATCAGCTTCAGTATTGTGAGATAATACAATGTCTTACTGCCAAGCACGGCCGCTAAAAATAGATTTTAGAGCATTTTTTTCCGGTGAACACTGCAAGTAGTTGACACGGTGCTTGTAGCTGTGCTACTTTCAAAGTTTGAAAAGCCCACTAGTAAAGTCAAAGGTGGTGAAAGGTCTCCTGTGGAGGCAGAGCTGCACTGTTCACCTGGCCAGCCAATTACCCTGCTGATCTCATTCCCGACAGGCCCCGCCAGGTACGGTGTCAGGTTATCGATGTTCCCAAATCGCCCTTTGAAGAAAACTTCCCACAAGCCTGTCCCCTGTGACAAGCAGGAAATTCAGCACGTTCCCAGATCAAACTTTGTACAGTCGAACTAAAATGCTGACAATAAAATCACTAAATGGGATTTGTTACAGAACCATAGACAGACGGTGGCAATAGGTGGAATGTGGAAAAAAATAGAGGAGAAGCACTGTCCAAAACAAACAGAGCAGCTGAATTTACAGCGACGCATATGTGCTTTGTCACCGTCACACATAGAAAAACCACCATCATTAAAGTAACTGATAATGGAAAATGGAGGGGAGGAGGTGAGGTGACTTTAGGGGCCAACAGGTGCTCGAGTAATCCAGTCGTGCTAAGTGGATCGCAAACTGAACCTGCCTGACCTCTGCTGAGATGTAAACACAACATGGTGCATCTGATCCAACTCTACGCGTGAAAATTTAAAGTATTGCAATATCTAGAAATAATGATCCAATTGTCAAAAACTACAAATTTGAGTCAAACCGTGAACGTTTGCTTCGGAATCAAAACATAGTCCATCTTTGCATTATTTAACAGATGTGAAAGCACCGAGAGTTCCAGCCATTGTGGCTGTTCCAAAAAAACAGGTTGGACTACGCCCTCTGGGAAGTGGTACTATATGATCCTTTCGGGGTGGACAGAGGTCACACTACGCACCCAAGAGGCTCACTAGGATGGAGCAGGGGCAGCTGTTAAGCATGCTAACTTCAGCAGGAGGAATGGCACCAAAACAAGGTGTAACGGTGGTGTTCTACGCCTCTGTTAACTGTGCTTGCCAAATCAAACTACATTTCGGAGTCTCGGTGTCACTGTTGATGGTACTGAAACGTAGGCGTCTCATAAATGACAGTTTGATTGCAGGGACAAGATTAACGCACAAGGTTGGAAATTCAATTTGAAGCGCCTGTCAAAGTAACGACCATGAATGTTTCAAATCAGATTCGCCATGATCAATTACCGTGGGATTTCTTTCATGCCCATCCACTCCTGATATGGGTGGTAACCTAATTCCAGTATGTATTCCAGCAAAAATCTGATTGCGCCTGACTCAGCTGGAGCAGAAGAAAACTTAAAAACGATCCACCAACATCACCCTTGGAAAGGCTGCCGCTGGGTTATTGCTAATTAAGCTATTTAAATCTCCAGGATCCCCACGGCCTCTAATTGTGTGTTTGTGTGGTTCTGTGATGTGCTGTGACTAAACAAAAACAACGGGTCTGCTGTATCTGTGCAGCGCTGAGATTTCTTTGCCTCTCCTTCGCTGTATCAACAAAAAGAAGCCAACTGAGAAAGGCTGAGACAGGCCACTTCAGGTGAGGAGATGAAAAGCTCGCGCGTTGCGACGCCAGATTCAAATGGGTGCTCGGCCCATTTGTTGTCTCGGCTGCATGAGAGTTCCTCGAGTTTCCATCGACGCCTCAGTAAGGAACAACAAAAACAAAACCTTGGGGTGTTCCATTCGGGCCAGAACAACGGAGCACAACACAATAGGACAAAGCAGCTGCATTACAGGGCACAGCAGCAGCTTTGGGAGCCAAAAGAGGAGAACGAACAAGCCGCCACTGTCTGAGCATCTTCTGAAGGGACAGACTGCCAAGTCAGCACTGTCTGCTGTGTCCACACATCCAGGCATCAGTCAGTGTTTCTTCATTACCGCTCAGCTTCTCTCCTGCTGACCCAGTCAGCGCCGTCCTGTCAGAACCCAACAACACGCACTCCAGAACGCGAGCACCAGGCTTTTCCTCCGGCAGTCTAACACTTTCTCACAGCTCAGACACAAAGCTTTAGACGAGACAGACACTGTGAGGAGTTCATCTCGGGATGCAACAGCCTCTTTAGAAATCCACAGGCAAATTCACTGGGTCTAGATTTTTCAGTCTGCGACAAACTGCGCAGTCATAATTATCAGTCCCCTGAACATGGACATTTTTCATTCGAATCCATGAACTGTTAATAAAGGATTGTGTCAAAAGGGCTGCACCAAATCATAAAAGGTACTATGTGACAACACATGCTCATCATCATAATTAGGATTTTAATGATATGTGTGTATATATATATATATATATATATATAAAACTCATATCACACTCTTCCACCCAGTTTTGAGGTAATCCGTTTCACTGTCACATGATCAGACATGCAGGATTCCCAACCCCCGCCCCCCTGCCCCCTTGGAACCACGATGGGATTAAAATGATTCAATTCTGATTAAACTGTGCATCCTGTTTAAAACCAGGACTGGAACAACTTAACAATTTAATCAGCTGGTCACCACCTGCCGACTAAAACAAGGAAAATGAAGAACCAGCCAATCCTGTGACTCACAGCGAAAGACACTATGAAACAACAATATCGCTGCACTCCTGTCCTAGCAAATGCAATTACCCTGGGTCTTTTTTTTTCTCGCAACTTCGTTGTAAAAGCATTGTTGAAAAATCAATGATCTGCTGCTATAAATGATCAAATGTTGCTTTTGCCTTTTTCTCAGATTAATCAATCATCAAAAGTGTTATTCATTTCCCTATTCTCTGCACAATTCCCTTTAACATTGAGGTCACAAATAACCACATGATAATACTATGATAAGATTTGTCACTTCTGAGAAACGCCTCTGCAACTTTCCCTGACACCCCTCCTCCACTTTTTACATTCCGTGGTTTTGGTCAAGCTGTGTTTTTTGCAGAGAAACGTCCAACAATGAGTGAAATGAGGAAGTCGTGATGAGCTGAATCCAATTCTAAAAGATGAGGACACAGAGCAACTCAATGCTTTCTTGTCTTATTGTCTGTAGCAGGGGGTGCATCCACCCTTTTTCAGAATGTAATTAGATAAAGCTGGCCCACATTCCCTGTGGCCGCAACACTGGAACAAGCACTTGATATAACAACAGAGCCTAATGTAAAGGCAGTCAGACTCACTCTGACACACAGAAATGATTTATCCTTTTTTGTGACATTTTTCATTTATGTCAAGGTGAAGAAATGATTCATTGGTTATTCAACCACAGTTTGTGTCTCTGTAACCTATCCTCTCTTACCCTCTTTCTCCTGATGTCAGGGTTTTCTTGTGTAGAAGCAGGTGAGCTTGAGTCATCACCATAATCAAGTGCTCTACAAATACCCAGCGCTGCCACTACCACCCTTCTGGATCATGCCTCTGCTTCAGCCAGGGCCCACTCGCAGCCTCTTTGCTTCTTTTCAAGTTGCAATTCTGTTTCAGCCCCGTTTCCTGTTGCCTGTTTCTTGACCTTTGTTTACTCTGCTCTGTTTCCTTGATTTGCATCCATCGTCCTTGTATTTCCTTCTCCCTGCTTTGCAGCTCAGGCCTCAACTGTGTCACCATTCACCATGTTGTTCCATCCAAATGTCCTTGACATGTAGCACATGGGTCACCGCCCCTGACCCCAAATCTGAAAATCATTTGAAATATAATTTCCCACACTGGCGAGTTTACACTCTCATCTGCACCTGATTTCACAGGTTCATAATCTCCCCTCACTCCTCAGTGAAGCAGCCTGTTCAGAGCATTTCCTTGGAGGCAACGCATGCAGAACATTTGGAACTGTTTGCACAACATTGGCATGTAGAAAATGTGTTTCAAGCTATTTGCGTGAAAACGACAGCAAAGGAGCAGAAAGTGCTTTGTTACATGTAACATTTTTGACAGGCTTGGATCTATGCTCGGACACACCAGCCAAGAGGAGGTCAGACAGCATGAAACAGAGGTCCGTTGAAGAATGTTATGCTTCAAACACTCTTGAGGGTTTAAGTTTAACGTTCGTCTCTCAACGCGTGAGAGAAAGTATGCGGAATGTATAATTATTAGACAGTTCATCAGGGGAAACTGTTATAGAAGTGGATTATGAGAGGAATAGGAGAAGCAGGTGGGTAATCATTGATTAACACCTTGGAGTTCAAGGTCTTCGTAAGTGGAAGGAATGTTGTGAAACTGTATTTAACTGTGCATGCGCTCAGAGATTTCGAAGGACAGACTTAAGGAGCGTCTCTAAGTTCTATGTCTATATTGTGTTTATGAAACTGCTGTAAAATACCACAACATAAGCATACATGTCATTGGCAGGGTGAGTGTACATGAACTCAAGCAGTGCCCAAAGCAGGTGAACAAAGTGCCACGCACGTCCCACAGCAACATGATAGTGGCATGACACTAATGACTGGTGAAAACAGCAACTTCGCCTTGTATCCATGATGCTCACCTGGCCCCAATGATGTCTTTCTTTGCAAGATCAATTCCTGCAATGACCTTAACCCGCAGCACTCTGGTTTCATGCTGCAGAGAGAGAGAAGGGGGGGGGTGCAGGAGTGAGAGAGAGAGAAAGAGACATTGGATCAAATCATTTAATCAGACTCATGGGGGAAAGAAAATGATCTCATAATCACACCATCAAAGGCGCTTGGCTGCAACACGCCACCATCATTTATTACCTGTAAATATAAGCCTGATCTGGATATGAAGGAGTGGTTGTGCCAGAGAAGCGGCACAGAAAACATCACAGGCAAACACATTCCAATAACATGACATGAAGATCTCGTCTAGACAAATGGGTGCTCAACTCAAGCGGCTCGGACTAGAACAGTGTCTGAATCCTTTTGTGTAGTCAATTTCCAATTTAGCTTTGGCTGCCATCAAGTTCATCATCGCAAACAAAGATCATCTCTGCCACACATAAAAGGGAACACAGGGAAAGAACAACGACATGCTCCTTTGCCTTTAAAGTTTATCTGTCGAGTCAGACAACAATGTATGTCTCAGCTTGACAAGTGCTGGGGGATGGAGCAAAGTAAGCCGGCCAAGGGTCAAAGCCCAGCCCAGCCCTGCAGTTGCCTAACCTTTAAAGAGAGTGCAAAGTTACTTAGTGTTAACATCACAGTCACAGCTAATACTTTGTCACCTGTTTTGCAATTCGACTCAAACCAACTTGTGGAGACTACATAGTTTGATTTATAATTGTCAACAAAAATGGACTGGACCATTTTTGGAAATTCCCATGAAGGGGACCCTTCAGGTTTCCCCCATTGGGCTCAGCCAGTGAACTGGGATGCTGCAAGCTGAGACACGTTCAACAATCGTGTGAACGCCCATTTCCCTCCATGAATGGACTTGAAAAATATTATTTTAGTCATCCATCTACAAAATCTGCAGCCTTGCTATTTCCGACAGTACTAACAATGTCTGGTCGGTAGGTGGCTGCTGGTGTGACAGCTGCTGGGTGGGCAAAGGATGGTGTTTGTCATCCAGTGATGCTCCCAAGTTGGACTCGTGACTGACGTGGTGCCATGGTGAACAACACAGTATCAGATCAAAATCCCCTCCATGGGTGACAATGGTAAAGGGGGGTCCACTCCATCACACTTGGCCGGACCACGTTTGACAGGAGGAAGGTGGACATGTCTCTGCCTCAGTCGTGAAACTGGTTTAGTGGTCAACCCAACCACCAGGCATGTTCGATTACTGACAGGAGGCGGTGTTTGTCAGGTGGAATAGTTAGCTTGCAGTGACACCCAGGCACCCAACCCACGAATTTAACCCAATTCCCAAGGGCTTCAGAATAACACCCTCGAGACAAACACCAGCAAGTGTGGCGATGCTGCCAAGCTCATAAGAGACAGTACAACAGTTGCATCTAAAGCAAGCATCAACAGTATGGTAAGTGAACACTACTACGGAATTCTGCCGTGGGTTAAAGCTCGTTAGCTTCGGCTAAGGCTGCATTAGCCTACCCCCGACTGTCTGTCAGACACCCCTCTCGTGTCAACTCCACGCACCGTTGAAACTAGCATTAGCTCTGTAGCTTACCTCATCTTCTGAAAGTCCATATATTGGCTCGAAATTCGCAGCCATATAGCCTGCTGTCCAAGCTGCACACGCAAAAACAAGCTGCTTAGCAAAGCTAGCTAGCTAGCCTTGAACAATAAAGTCCCACTTTCCTCTCTCTGCGTGCGGGTGAGCAAGTACACGGCGAGACTAGGTCCTCGAGGGTGGTTTGTTTTTCGGCCAGGCACCGTGGAAACTTGCCAGCTTGGTCCGTCCAGGACACAGGTGGGTAATATTTTAAAAAACTACAACAACAACAGGAAACTGTATCCAAAATATTCCGACTGAGACAGATCGTTTTCGTCAACTCTGAGCTTATCCCACTGAAAACGCTGTGACACTTGACTTCCTCCTAATGAGCTCGGCCAATCGGATGCCGAGTAGACATGAGTGACGTCAGCATTGACCAATCAGAGGATTCAAGCATCCCCCGATGCCTCCTCACGGGACAATAAAATATGCCGAGGGCGTGGAGCTGAAATGGGTGTGTGTGTGTGTGTGTGTGTGTGTGTGTGTGTGCTTGTGCCTGTGCCTGTGCGTGTGTGTGCCTGTGTGTGTGTGTGCGTGTGTGTGTGTGTGTGTGTGTATGTGTGTGTGTGTGTGTTTAGAAATTATTTGAAAATTAAAATTGACACGATGATATTGACGATGGTGTTCATAGTATTAATACAATGTCTTTGTTTTGATTGATGATGACACATTTATTTCCACGAAAGTTCTCAATTGTATGTCATTGTTTATTTATTTATTCATTTATTTATTTATTTATTTATTTATTTATCTCTTTGTGAATTGCTACACGTCTCGATTGCCACCAGATGTCGCAACATATCCATCAATCTCTGACCGTCTGCCCTGGTTTGCGCCACATCCACGTATGTGGTGATTAGTGGAATCGAGAGAGAGAGAGAGAGAGAGAGAGAGAGAGAGAGAGAGGGGAGAGAGGGAGAGCGGGAGAGAGAGAGAGAGAGAGAGAGAGAGAGAGAGAGAGAGAGAGAGCAAATGCCACAGTGACAGAGGTCTGTGTTATTGAGGGTGAGCTGGGCCTCTGTGCTGCTGCTCCTGTCTGGAGGCACAGACATGCTGTTTGATACATACCTGCCAATCCACGCGCACTCACCCCACAACTCACACCACAACACACACGCACATTTTTTTTTTTTCATGCCAGAACCACGAATGAAAAAATTCTTAATCTGCGGAGCACCATCAGCCAGGACAAAAGCAACAAGCACGCCCTTGGTGGTTCAAACGCTCACTGACATCCACCCTGTCGCTTAATGGGACTTTTTAAATCAATGTGAAGAGCAGATGGCCTTATTACATAACATTATTGCTTCTAAGTAGAGCTGAAACAGGGAGGGCCAGAGATTTTCCTGCATGGTGCCACTCTTTGATACCAGGCCTGCCCGGCTCAGAGGCTCTCTCAACACACAATGATTAAACCCCCTCTGTGCTTTGTTTATCACAGACATAAACAACACTGCAGGCATCAAGGGAAATAATGCGACTCGTCAACGACAATCAAGATAAATTGTCCTTTTCACATTGATTTTGTTTGTTTGTTTGTTTGTATCTCACAGAAACATTGCCAGTGCTCCAAAGAGTTTGATAGATGACACTCATATACTGTTGTAATATAAATAGTTGCCAGATTTAGTGGCATTGGGCCTTGGCCAACCCTGTTTGCAGCATCCCCCGGTGTTTTATATCAGAATGGTTGTCGGTCATTGTGTGAGATAAACTCTCATTCATGCATGAAAAAGGGAGAGTGTGTGTCAGGAACACAAAGTGCAGGACAGGACAGAGAGATGGTGTCTCCTACAGGGCGACGAGACTATGTTTACAGCTCCCAGTAAGAGGAACTAGAAAGAGGATGTCGGTGTCACTGCGCTCGGACCATCACAGCTTGATTTACGATATTTATTCACACCCGGCGTGATGGAAAGTAACTTCAGGCACAGCAGACAACAAGCGGCACAGTTTGTACAACAATTCAAATGGATGGGATCACAGGAAGGGCACAGGCCTCAGTGTTTAGTCTGTTCCACATACCTGATTGCACCGTGGGTGATTGTGAATGTGTGGGTCGTTGTTTTGTTGTTTTTTACTCATTTATTAATGCTTAACTATCTGTTTAATTCGTTTATCTATCATTTCCTCCTTACAGATTTCAGCCATTTTAAACCTTTTAAATATTATTTTGTTGATTTCTTTATTCATGAGACACACAACTAACTTCTAATTCATCGTCAATATCGTGGCCATTATTATTCATATTACTATCATTGTTATTCTAATTATCATTTAGTTTTATCCATTCGTTGTATTTATTTATCTTTAATCTCACATGCTCTGGAGTTGTTTTCAGCACCGTGGGATGGTGAGGGTCATCAGGAGGGGGCGGGGCTTGTGCACAGATGGAGGCCGGGACTCTGGAGCCCCGCCTCTTCGGAGGATGGATAGAGGAGAAAGTGAGTGGATGACTGGACTCTTAAAGGGCAGCCTTCAGTGGCACAGCTTGGTTGACAGACCCGACGTGGCTCCTGTGGCTCGGTAATGTGCGTGCCCTGCTCTCCTGTCACCCCTGAGAACCAGTTCCACGAGTGGGTGATCCTGCCGGGAGAGGACCGCATCACCACCACGGCTGAGTCAAGGAGAGACACATAGCATCACCTGTGGGTATGTCAGTCACTTTCTTCCATACACACACTCACACACACACACACACACACACACACACACACACGGACACGCACACACACACACACACACACACACACACACACACACACACACACACACACACACACACACACACACACACACACACACACACACACACACACAGGGGACATAATGACTTAAAAATAGATATTGAGCTATAAAGTCAAATCTATATATTGCCTGCAATTCTATCAAACTGATTCATACAACAATACAGTGTGTGATAGCTTTGATGTCTGTCTTGTCTTGTATTCCCCCTGTTTACAATATGAAGACTTCATGAGAGTGAGGACATTTGAGACAAGTGAGGTTTATTTTGGTTGGACCTCATTTTCACCGTCTGAGACTTGTTTGAATGTGAGCATCTCATTCCGTGATCATGGTCATTATTGGAAATAGTGATAAACAGAACCTCTTTACGTGGGCGCCAAATCAAGCCGATGGCTGGTTTGAATACTTAATGCGAGGTCTCGTTAGCGGGTTTGAATTCAGGTTATAAGTGCCCATATTTTTTTGCCCCGATGATGATGTTGGGGCTGTCAGGTGTGTCATAGGATTTCCAGTGTCACGACTGACTCCTCCCCTGCATGTCCATAAAACCATTCTGCCCGGTCGGAGGAGGTGAAGGGGGCAAACGGCCGTAATAGCACCAAGCTGATCACCCTGGTACAGGATTAGACCGCGGAGCTTACCGACTCTTTCCACTGCTGCTACTGCACCAGGACTCTGTGAGCATCGTGCAGCCCGGCCACCTCAAGTCCATCTGTTCCGCTGCAGTCACTCAGAGGGAAATGCCAATCAATGAACACGACCAGTGTTGTTTACCACTATTGCATGACACGTGTTCCAGGTCCACACCTTTCAATCAGCATGCTTGTGCACCTCCCTCACGTGAACGTGCACACATACCCAATGTTTTCAGATGGTGCCGTTGCCTTGACACCGTCAGTCGTCAGCACCACGGTTCTGATTGAAGGTAATTGATTCTCGCCTCAGCCAGCTGCTCTTTAGCAAGGCATTGCCTCGTCTCATGCACAGCGTCAGATCACAGGGCCACGCGCTCAGGCAATGCGAAGTGAGTGTCAGTCGCTAAGCGCACCTTTGAAAAGCATGTACCTGCACCTGTCTTTCAGTCCTTGTAACGATGGGTTTGCATGTTCGGCTTGTTTACTTTGTAGAAATAAGCTTTCAAAGCTTCAGGCAAATTATAGTGGTGGTGATTTTCACTGCATCTACATTAAAGGAACAGTAAACACATGGGCTAAAAATATATATATATGAGTCTTGGTTGACTATACCTGCATGTGGTAGATGACAGGTGCGGTGTATGTGTGTGTGTGTGTGTGTGTGTGTGTGTGTGTGTGTGTGTGTGTGTGTGTGTGTGTACACTGGTTATACATTTGGATGCATATCGAGGGAAACCAGGCAGAGGAATTTGTTATTGCTAATTGATGCAAGATTGAATCTAATTCTATATATTTTTAACCCAATAATTATGAAAAGTCAGCACCGCTGATTAAGAGGTGTATGGGAAGAATATTTGAATTGTCATTATGTACTGTACCTTATTCATTCAATTCCTTGTTCCCATATTGGAGATTTATTCAGTGATGATGTGGAATATGAATAATCCACATTTGCCAGAAGCCATTAGAATAAGTCTTTTCCTTTAGGCCTGACTATATGATTTTATTAATCCATCAATGTGGTATGTAACATATGTTTGTAGCATGTGTGCATGTTTCCCTCTGGTGTGACAAGCTGAACCCACTTAACATGGTGTTTTCAATCACGAACCAATGAGATGCATTCTGATTGGCTGAAATTCACATCTAAGAACATCAAACGTAAACAGCAAATGTTCTCATCGGTAAAAATGGCATATCTCTTTTGGAGGTTCCTTCCCTTTTCCAGTGTCCTGAACCTTGTCTTGCATTGACTTCCCCCGACTCATGAATGTTGCTAGAAAGATTCTGATGCCAGCAGTTTTCATTTGGCAACACAGGGTCATGTCTGACTCATGAGGTCAAGCTTTTTTTCTGAAAAGCTATGACGTGATTTCTGGAATCTGTCCCTCACATTCCTTCTCCCAGACTACACCGCTGTCTAACCCTTTAATAATAGTCTCTAGGAATAATATTATTATCAATATTATTTCTCAACTCCACTGAACTTGATTGACAGTGGTGCACAGCCGGCTGCCACTCTCTCATATGGAGAGTACAGTATGGGAACTACATCAGGTTTCATTATTCCTAAACCTGAATAATGGAATTGTGCAATCATTTTTTTTTTATTATTATCTCATTTTTATCACTTATTATTATGAAATTCCATCATATGAATGGTTCAATTCACACATAAGACAGCAAGGTATTATTTAAAAAAATAAAAAAAATAAAAAAAGTAATCCTGATGACAAAGACCACAGCACAGTTTAAAATTAACCCACAGGACGTTTATTATCTTTGAGGGATGGAGCTTCACACTATTGGCCGACACTCTCGCAGCTTAGCAGCTTATTGGGTTCGGGGAGATCCATTACGTAAAACGGCAGCTATATACAGCAGGAGGCTAATCCATGCAGTGCCGTGACCTCAATGCCAATTATCAGATCATGGTGAGGCTGTTGAAAATGAAGGTGGCGAAATGAAGAGATGACGAAGAGCCCGGTTCTATGGAACTTGAAATGATTTGGTTGTAACGATCATGGAGCCACACTGCAACGAGGTCAATGGCAGTGGATGTGACGTAACAACACGTGACTCTGCCACTTATCTGTCTATCTATCCATCCATGTGACGATTCACCTGTAAATATAGTCTTTATGTGTTTATATACAGTACATATATGAATAAACAGTGTCCTCCATTTCTGCCACTAAAAATGAAAGTTTCACATACATTTTACGCACTGGACCTTTAGGAGAAAAGAGAGTGAGAGCAGGTCAGAAGTAAAAAAAATAAAAAATAAAAAAACGGGGAGATCAACAAGGTATTTTAAAGACTTTAAAATAGTAAATAATGACCCTTGCCTTGTAGAAAATGACAAATAAAAGTGGAGGATGGATAAAAGTTCCATTCAAACGGAAGAAATATTGTTTCTTTAACATATTGAACAAAGCAAATTCATGAACAATTTCATATAAGAGAGAGAGGGAGAGAGAGAGAGAGAGAGAGAGAGAGAGAGAGAGAGAG